>JAWZYT010003438.1:0-7500 GCA_034508575.1 Petrolisthes manimaculis
ACCTAACCTAACCTAACCTAACCTAACCTAACCTAACCTAACCTAACCTAACCTAACCTAACCTAACCTAACCTAACCTAACCTAACCTAACCTAACCTAACCTAACCTAACCTAACCTAACCTAACCTAACCTAACCTAACCTAACCTAACCTAACCTAACCTAACCTAACCTAACCTAACCTAACCTAACCTAACCTAACCTAACCTAACCTAACCTAACCTAACCTAACCTAACCTAACCTAACCTAACCTAACCTAACCTAACCTAACCTAACCTAACCTAACCTAACCTAACCTAACCTAACCTAACCTAACCTAACCTAACCTAACCTAACCTAACCTAACCTAACCTAACCTAACCAACCTAACCTAACCTAACCTAACCTAACCTAACCTAACCTAACCTAACCTAACCTAACCTCTAACCTAACCTAACCTAACCTAACCTAACCTAACCTAACCTAACCTAACCTAACCTAACCTAACCTAACCTAACCTAACCTAACCTAACCTAACCTAACCTAACCTAACCTAACCTAACCTAACCTAACCTAACCTAACCTAACCTAACCTAACCTAACCTAACCTAACCTAACCTAACCTAACCTAACCTAACCTAACCTAACCTAACCTAACCTAACCTAACCTAACCTAACCTAACCTAACCTAACCTAACCTAACCTAACCTAACCTAACCTAACCTAACCTAACCTAACCTAACCTAACCTAACCTAACCTAACCTAACCTAACCTAACCTAACCTAACCTAACCTAACCTAACCTAACCTAACCTAACCTAACCTAACCTAACCTAACCTAACCTAACCTAACCTAACCTAACCTAACCTAACCTAACCTAACCTAACCTAACCTAACCTAACCTAACCTAACCTAACCTAACCTAACCTAACCTAACCTAACCTAACCTAACCTAACCTAACCTAACCTAACCTAACCTAACCTAACCTAACCTAACCTAACCTAACCTAACCTAACCTAACCTAACCTAACCTAACCTAACCTAACCTAACCTAACCTAACCTAACCTAACCTAACCTAACCTAACCTAACCTAACCTAACCTAACCTAACCTAACCTAACCTAACCTAACCTAACCTAACCTAACCTAACCTAACCTAACCTAACCTAACCTAACCTAACCTAACCTAACCTAACCTAACCTAACCTAACCTAACCTAACCTAACCTAACCTAACCTAACCTAACCTAACCTAACCTAACCTAACCTAACCTAACCTAACCTAACCTAACCTAACCTAACCTAACCTAACCTAACCTAACCTAACCTAACCTAACCTAACCTAACCTAACCTAACCTAACCTAACCTAACCTAACCTAACCTAACCTAACCTAACCTAACCTAACCTAACCTAACCTAACCTAACCTAACCTAACCTAACCTAACCTAACCTAACCTAACCTAACCTAACCTAACCTAACCTAACCTAACCTAACCTAACCTAACCTAACCTAACCTAACCTAACCTAACCTAACCTAACCTAACCTAACCTAACCTAACCTAACCTAACCTAACCTAACCTAACCTAACCTAACCTAACCTAACCTAACCTAACCTAACCTAACCTAACCTAACCTAACCTAACCTAACCTAACCTAACCTAACCTAACCTAACCTAACCTAACCTAACCTAACCTAACCTAACCTAACCTAACCTAACCTAACCTAACCTAACCTAACCTAACCTAACCTAACCTAACCTAACCTAACCTAACCTAACCTAACCTAACCTAACCTAACCTAACCTAACCTAACCTAACCTAACCTAACCTAACCTAACCTAACCTAACCTAACCTAACCTAACCTAACCTAACCTAACCTAACCTAACCTAACCTAACCTAACCTAACCTAACCTAACCTAACCTAACCTAACCTAACCTAACCTAACCTAACCTAACCTAACCTAACCTAACCTAACCTAACCTAACCTAACCTAACCTAACCTAACCTAACCTAACCTAACCTAACCTAACCTAACCTAACCTAACCTAACCTAACCTAACCTAACCTAACCTAACCTAACCTAACCTAACCTAACCTAACCTAACCTAACCTAACCTAACCTAACCTAACCTAACCTAACCTAACCTAACCTAACCTAACCTAACCTAACCTAACCTAACCTAACCTAACCTAACCTAACCTAACCTAACCTAACCTAACCTAACCTAACCTAACCTAACCTAACCTAACCTAACCTAACCTAACCTAACCTAACCTAACCTAACCTAACCTAACCTAACCTAACCTAACCTAACCTAACCTAACCTAACCTAACCTAACCTAACCTAACCTAACCTAACCTAACCTAACCTAACCTAACCTAACCTAACCTAACCTAACCTAACCTAACCTAACCTAACCTAACCTAACCTAACCTAACCTAACCTAACCTAACCTAACCTAACCTAACCTAACCTAACCTAACCTAACCTAACCTAACCTAACCTAACCTAACCTAACCTAACCTAACCTAACCTAACCTAACCTAACCTAACCTAACCTAACCTAACCTAACCTAACCTAACCTAACCTAACCTAACCTAACCTAACCTAACCTAACCTAACCTAACCTAACCTAACCTAACCTAACCTAACCTAACCTAACCTAACCTAACCTAACCTAACCTAACCTAACCTAACCTAACCTAACCTAACCTAACCTAACCTAACCTAACCTAACCTAACCTAACCTAACCTAACCTAACCTAACCTAACCTAACCTAACCTAACCTAACCTAACCTAACCTAACCTAACCTAACCTAACCTAACCTAACCTAACCTAACCTAACCTAACCTAACCTAACCTAACCTAACCTAACCTAACCTAACCTAACCTAACCTAACCTAACCTAACCTAACCTAACCTAACCTAACCTAACCTAACCTAACCTAACCTAACCTAACCTAACCTAACCTAACCTAACCTAACCTAACCTAACCTAACCTAACCTAACCTAACCTAACCTAACCTAACCTAACCTAACCTAACCTAACCTAACCTAACCTAACCTAACCTAACCTAACCTAACCTAACCTAACCTAACCTAACCTAACCTAACCTAACCTAACCTAACCTAACCTAACCTAACCTAACCTAACCTAACCTAACCTAACCTAACCTAACCTAACCTAACCTAACCTAACCTAACCTAACCTAACCTAACCTAACCTAACCTAACCTAACCTAACCTAACCTAACCTAACCTAACCTAACCTAACCTAACCTAACCTAACCTAACCTAACCTAACCTAACCTAACCTAACCTAACCTAACCTAACCTAACCTAACCTAACCTAACCTAACCTAACCTAACCTAACCTAACCTAACCTAACCTAACCTAACCTAACCTAACCTAACCTAACCTAACCTAACCTAACCTAACCTAACCTAACCTAACCTAACCTAACCTAACCTAACCTAACCTAACCTAACCTAACCTAACCTAACCTAACCTAACCTAACCTAACCTAACCTAACCTAACCTAACCTAACCTAACCTAACCTAACCTAACCTAACCTAACCTAACCTAACCTAACCTAACCTAACCTAACCTAACCTAACCTAACCTAACCTAACCTAACCTAACCTAACCTAACCTAACCTAACCTAACCTAACCTAACCTAACCTAACCTAACCTAACCTAACCTAACCTAACCTAACCTAACCTAACCTAACCTAACCTAACCTAACCTAACCTAACCTAACCTAACCTAACCTAACCTAACCTAACCTAACCTAACCTAACCTAACCTAACCTAACCTAACCTAACCTAACCTAACCTAACCTAACCTAACCTAACCTAACCTAACCTAACCTAACCTAACCTAACCTAACCTAACCTAACCTAACCTAACCTAACCTAACCTAACCTAACCTAACCTAACCTAACCTAACCTAACCTAACCTAACCTAACCTAACCTAACCTAACCTAACCTAACCTAACCTAACCTAACCTAACCTAACCTAACCTAACCTAACCTAACCTAACCTAACCTAACCTAACCTAACCTAACCTAACCTAACCTAACCTAACCTAACCTAACCTAACCTAACCTAACCTAACCTAACCTAACCTAACCTAACCTAACCTAACCTAACCTAACCTAACCTAACCTAACCTAACCTAACCTAACCTAACCTAACCTAACCTAACCTAACCTAACCTAACCTAACCTAACCTAACCTAACCTAACCTAACCTAACCTAACCTAACCTAACCTAACCTAACCTAACCTAACCTAACCTAACCTAACCTAACCTAACCTAACCTAACCTAACCTAACCTAACCTAACCTAACCTAACCTAACCTAACCTAACCTAACCTAACCTAACCTAACCTAACCTAACCTAACCTAACCTAACCTAACCTAACCTAACCTAACCTAACCTAACCTAACCTAACCTAACCTAACCTAACCTAACCTAACCTAACCTAACCTAACCTAACCTAACCTAACCTAACCTAACCTAACCTAACCTAACCTAACCTAACCTAACCTAACCTAACCTAACCTAACCTAACCTAACCTAACCTAACCTAACCTAACCTAACCTAACCTAACCTAACCTAACCTAACCTAACCTAACCTAACCTAACCTAACCTAACCTAACCTAACCTAACCTAACCTAACCTAACCTAACCTAACCTAACCTAACCTAACCTAACCTAACCTAACCTAACCTAACCTAACCTAACCTAACCTAACCTAACCTAACCTAACCTAACCTATTTAAAATCATTTTATACTTGGTTTCAGTGGAGCCTCGAACCTACGACCCAGTGGCCTATCCATTCACTTTCCAGCACCATAACCACTAGGCCACCAGCTCCCACATAAATAGGGAATCAGATGTTATATTTATATACCACACAAATTAGTTTATTGCTCATATTTCTTAATTAAACCCATTGGGGATGCTCCAATGATATAGATTAGGTGTATTTTATTATGTATAATCCAAATGACAGGTGAAAACAGGTCTAAAAGCCATTATTCTAGTCAAAACAAGTCAATATAGGGGTTGGATATGTAATGGCTGAGCCTAACAGCTTTTTAGGGAGTTAATGCTTATATTTCTTAATTATTCACCTCTATTGTATGTAGTTTATGTTTTATAATCCAAATTACAGGTGAAAACAGGTCAAAAACTCTTTATTATAGAGATATAATTGATAAACGAAGGAAATAGGGAGAAGAGAGAAGCATGGGATCTGGTAACATTGTATGCATCTGATCTGGCAACACTGCTATTGGGAGGTAAACAAAGTGCTTTGTGTATTAACCAACTTATTACATCATTTTGGTAAGTTATACATTATTTATAGTACATTTAGCATTCAGTAAACAATAAATAATACCTTTAGTATTCAGTAAACAATAAATAATGTTGATAAATGTGTTAAAATAATGATATTAGGTAATGATAACTTTCGTGTGTGTGTGTGTGTCTCTCTATCTCCCTCTCTCCCTCTCCCTCTCTCTCACTCTCACTCTATCTCCCTCTATCTCTCTCTCTCTTAATGATGTATTAATATTATTATTAAGCAAACCTAATCTATTGTAATTTCAACAGGTGCTAACGAGATTATGAAAGGTAAGTATTATTATTATTATTATTATTATTATTATTATTATTATTATTATTATTATTATTATTATTGTTATTATTATTGTTATTATTATTATTATTATTATTATTATTATTTTTTTTATTATTATTGTTATTATTATTATTATTATTATTGGTAAAACTACAGAAGTACTCCATTCACTATATTGTACATTTTTTATATAATTATTCACTATTTTGGGCAAAAAACCGTGACCTAACCTGGGCAAACTACCTGGACCTAACCTGGGCAAAATACCGTGACCTAACCTGGGCAAAATACCGTGACCTAACCTGGGCAGACTACCGGGACCTAACCTGTATAAAATACCGGGACCTAACCTGTATAAAATACCGGGACCTAACCTGTATAAAATACCGGGACCTAACCTGTATAAAATACCGGGACCTAACCTGTATAAAATACCGGGACCTAACCTGTATAAAATACCGGGACCTAACCTGTATAAAATACCGGGACCTAACCTGTATAAAATACCGGGACCTAACCTGTATAAAATATCGGGACCTAACCTGTATAAAATACCGGGACCTAACCTGTATAAAATACCGGGACCTAACCTGTATAAAATATCGGGACCTAACCTGTATAAAATACCGGGACCTAACCTGTATAAAATATCGGGACCTAACCTGTATAAAATACCGGGACCTAACCTGTATAAAATACCGGGACCTAACCTGTATAAAATACCGGGACCTAACCTGTATAAAATACCGGGACCTAACCTGTATAAAATACCGGGACCTAACCTGTATAAAATACCGGGACCTAACCTGTATAAAATACCGGGACCTAACCTGTATAAAATACCGGGACCTAACCTGTATAAAATACCGGGACCTAACCTGGGCAAATTACCGTGACCTAACCTGGGCAGACTACCTGGACCTAACCTGGGCAGACTACAGGGATATAACCAGTGTAAACTACCATAAATTGACTGGGGTATATAGCCGGATGTGGTAACACTGCGGGTTTCCCAGCCGAAAAACCCCAAGATTCAAATTATATCTGGTAATACTATTTTCTAATTGGTAATAAATAAATACTACATTATAATTATGTATATATGTGTTCGGTAATTATTGAAAGAATTACCGTTATTTATTTTGGTAAATATTGAAAACATTACGGTTATTCGGTAAATATTGAATGAATAATAATAACACTAATAATAATAATAATAACACTAATAATAATAATTACCGTTTGTGTGTGTGTGTGTGTTACCGGGTGTTCCAGCATCTGCACGGCTTTGGTCAATCAGACTCGGCACTGCTCGGCCACACACACACACCTCCTCCCACCTACCATACCCAAACACACACACACACACACACCTCCTCCCACCCACCATACCCAAACCCCGTCACGATGTCCATGGCAAGAATTGTATAATTTGTGAAAAACCCATCATACCCCCTGTAAATTCTTATATTATTATTATTATTACAGAAGCCAGCCTTCCTTGAGAAAGCCGCCACTGACAGCCACCACTAACAGCAGCCACTAACAGCAGCCACTGGTGATTTGAAATTACGGTACAATATTTTTAATTAAGAGTGCAGAAATATTATTTGTTTTTTCATACAGTCTCATACTGCACACACACACACACACACACACACTCATATATACACTCATATATACACACACACACACACACATATATACACACATACACAGACACACATATACACACACACTCATATATGTACACTCACATTTACACACTTTAAAAAGAAGTTGGATAAATATTGGGATAATTGGACAAATAGGTAAATACAGACACACATACACACACACAC
>JAWZYT010003438.1:20000-25000 GCA_034508575.1 Petrolisthes manimaculis
ATTTAATGCTAACTACGGGTGATTTAATGCTAACTACGGGTGATTTAATGCTAACTACGGGTGATTTAATGCTAACTACGGGTGATTTAATGCTAACTACGGGTGATTTAATGCTAACTACGGGTGATTTAATGCTAACTACGGGTGGCGAATTATGACGTATTACGACGTGACACTGACTTGACGTGACTCCCTTGCTGTGAATGCACCCTTAGATTAAAAAAAAACATACCTTACTGTAATTCCATACCGTACTTTTAGATTTAAAAAAAACATACCGTACTTTTAGATTAAAAAAAAAACATACTTTACTTTTAGATTAAAAAAAAACATACCTTACTGTAATTCCATACCGTACTTTTAGATTAAAAAAAAACATACCTTACCGTAATAATGTGTGTATGTATGTATTATTCCTGTGTGTGTGTATGTATTATTCCTGTGTGTGTGTATGTATTATTCCTGTGTGTGTGTGTGTATTATTCCTCGTGTTTGTGTGTGTGTATGTATTATTCCTGTGTGTGTGTGTGTATTATTCCTCGTGTTTGTGTGTGTGTATGTATTATTCCTGTGTGTGTGTGTGTGTGTATGTATTATTCCTTGTGTGTTTGTGTGTGTGTATGTATTATTCCTGTGTGTGTGTGTGTGTGTATTATTCCTCGTGTGTGTGTATGTATTATTCCTGTGTGTGTGTGTGTGTATTATTCCTCGTGTGTTTGTGTGTGTGTATGTATTATTCCTGTGTGTGTGTGTGTGTGTATTATTCCTCGTGTGTGTGTGTGTGTGTATGTATTATTCCTGTGTGTGTGTGTGTGTATTATTCCTGAAAAGGTTTGATTGCAAGACTATTACAAATAATTACTAATAATTACTAATAATTATTGTACCGTTGTTATTTCAGGTGTGAGGAGAACAACGAAGAACAGAAGAACAAGAGAACAGGAAGTGGAGTGATCACAGAAGAACAAAATAACAAAAAAAAAAATTAATAAAAAAATAATAATAATAATAATAATAATAATAAAATAAAATAAAACTGAAAATTTAGAAATTCATATTCAAACTAAACCAAAAATTATGTGAATTTAAGAGGGTGTGGGAATAGGGGACAGGCTTGGGGGGGGGGGAATAGGGGGACAGGCTTCAGGGGGGAATAGGGGACAGGCTTCAGGGGGGGACTGGGGGGGGGGGGGAATAGGGGGACAGGCTTGGGGTGGGTAGAAAGCCTGTCCCCCCTATTCCCACACCTCCTCTAATCCCCCCAAGCCTGTCCCCCCAACCCCTCCCCCAAGCCTGTCCCCCTATTCCCGCACCCCCAGTCCCCCCCAAGCCTGTCCCCTATTCCCGCACCCCCCAGTCCCCCCCAAGCCTGTCCCCCAACCCCCCCCCCCCCAAGCCTGTCCCCCTATTCCCACACCCTCTTAAATTCACATAATTTTTGGTTTAGTTCGAATATGAATTTCTAAATTTTCAAAGGTTTTTTTTTTTTTTTTTTTTTTTTTTTTTTTTTTTTTTGTTGAATAAGAATTTCAAAATAAACATTTATTCATTTTTTTGTTTATAAATTGATGTTGGCTGTTTTCTGGAAAGTCTTTGAAATTTTTAATAAATAATTTGTAATAAATAAATAAAGTTGTTAGGTGTATTTGTTTTAATTGGAATATACGTAATAATTGTATGTTAATTGTATATATTTGGTTTAACAAGTTGTTTGTTTGTTGTTTTACTTGATAAAAACCTAAATATAATGTAAAGGTTTATATAGAGAAACACATTATTCAAAGATACATATTTAATGAATATTTAATAATAATAATAATAATATTAATAATAATAATAATAGTAATAATAATAGTAATAATAATAATATTAATAGTAATAATAATAATAATAATAATGATATATATTAATAATTAAATATATTTAATGAATAAAGAGTTTGATATATTTAATGATACACATTATCAAGGTGTACAATTAACAAATTTGAAATTTATACTACATATAAAAACTGAAAATAAATAAACTATTGGAAATATAAACGTACGAGAAAATTATAAGTAATGGAGATAGATTTTTGAGGTACAAACAAAATCATAGATGGAATAATTAATATAAATAAATATTTGAGATACACAGAATATATATATATATATATTTTTTTTTTTTTTTTTATCAATATATGAAATAATAAGCCAAGAATGTTATACACTATCATATAATTATTATACAAACAGTCTAAGATAGATATACAGAATTTAATTCAAATAACAATTTAAGATGCATATTTATATACTAGATAATTAATACTATATATATAATTAAATTAAATATATATATTAGATAGATATATAGACAAATAACAATTTCAAATGCTTAAATAAATAATTTTGCTACATATTATAATCATTCATATATCTATTATAATAACATTATATTACATACATTCATTATAACATGTATATTTATAGACAAATATTTTCAGATACATAGATAAACTATTGATATAACTAAATCAATAGTATATATATAATTTCTGTACATAATTATATCATATACAGTATATAACATTAATTATATTTCATATATATACATAGACAAATAACAATTACAGATACATAGATATATCTATCTATTATATAAATAAAAATAAAATTAATACTATATAATATTATTTATCTACATGATTATATTGAAATACATATATACAAACATTCAAATTATATTAAATAGTTTCATAAAACAAATAGATAAATACATATACAAACACTCGTATTTTTTTTTTAAAGTTTTATAAAACAAATAGATAAACTGATGTATTTATCTATCTGTTTTATGAAACTATTTAATATAATATGAAGAGAAAGACACACAGAAAACATTAAGATATACAAACATTCGTATTATTTTAAAAAAGTTTCATAAAACAGGTATATAAATACAACAATTATCTCATGTTAGTTATGGGTGGTGGTGGCTGAGTGGAGAGAGTGCTGGACTGTGGCTGTGAGGGACCAGGGTTCGATTCCACCTCAGAACACTTAAGATTTTTAAAGGTGTTGAAATGGGTGTAACTGTGTTGAGAGAGAATGTATGTGTGTGTAAGAGTGACAGAATATAAGTGTGTGTGTATGTAAGAGTCAATTTCTCTAGCTTATTATATCGCATACAAACGTTTATTTATATTCTATTAACTAGTTTCTTCCTATACCAGATAGATAAATATGTCAATAGTGTGTATATAATTGGGGGTGGCGTGGCAGAGTGGGTAGTGTAATGGACTGTGGCTGTGATGACCAGAGTTCAATTCCACGTCAAATCGTCTGTTAAAAATATGGGTTGTGTGTGTGTGTGGAGGTGGAGAGAAAAGGTGGGGAGGTGGAGAGAAGGTGTGTGTGTGTGTGTGTGTGTGTGTGTGGAGGGAGGGGTGGAGAGAATGTGTGTGTGTGTGTGTGGAGAGAAGGTGTGTGTGTGTGTATGTAAGAGTCAATTTCTCTAGCTTATTATATCGCATACAAACGTTTATTTATATTCTATTAAATAGTTTCTTCCTATACCAGATAGATAAATATGTCAATAGTGTGTATATAATTGGGGGTGGCGTGGCAGAGTGGGTAGTGTAATGGACTGTGGCTGTGATGACCAGAGTTCAATCCCATCTCATTACGTCTGTTAAAAATATGGCCTGTGTGTGTGTGTGGAGGTGGAGAGAAAAGGTGGGGAGGTGGAGAAAAGGTGGGGAGGTGGAGAGAAGGTGTGTGTGTGGAGGGAGGGGTGGAGAGAATGTGTGTGTGTGTGTGTGGAGAGAAGGTGTGTGTGTGTGTGTGTGTGTGGAGGGAGGTGGAGAGAAGGGGTGTGTGTGTAGGGAGAGAAAGAAGGGGAGGTGGAGTGAAGGTGTGTGTGACAGAGTGAATGAATGTGTGTGTAGAAAGCCTGTCCCCCTATTCCAGCACCCTCCCCCCAAGCCTGTCCCCTACTCCCATACATACAAAATAACCACAGGAGAAATAATAAACAGAATAACAGTAATTACAAAGGTATATTACATTTTCAGACAATTTTATATATACATGTTTTGTTTTTTTTGTCTCTCTCTCTCTCTCTTTCTGTGTGTGTGTGTGTGTGTGTGTGTGTGTGTTTCCCTCTCACACACACACAGAGAGGGAAAGACACACACACACACACACAGAGAGAGGGAAAGACGCACACACACACAGAAAGAGAGAGACAAAAGACACACACAGAAAGAAAGTCTCTCTCTTTCTGTGTGTGTCTTTCTCTCTCTCTCTTTCTGTGTGTGTGTGTGTGTGTGTCTTTCTCTCTTTCCCTCTCTCTCTCTCTGTCTTTTCTTTCTTCTTTTCTTCATTCTTCTCTTTCAAAAACCAATCTGAAACAAAAATGAATAATTAATTAATAACAAAAATGAATAATTAATTAATAACAAAAATGAATAATTAATTATTAACAAAAACGAATAATTAATTATTAACAAAAACGAATAATTAATTATTAACAAAAATGAATACTTAATTAATAACAAAAATGAATAATTAATTAATAACAAAATGATGGGATGGGGAGGTTTCCAGTCCATTTGGTCACACACACACACACACACACACACACACAGTAAGTCAATAACTCACATTAATTGGTAGTAGTGGTGGTGATAGTAGTAGTAGAGAGAGAGAGAGAAAGAGAGAGAGAGAGAATACTTCTATAAGGCACAAATATCCACATACATACATACATACATACACAAATATCCACATACATACATACATACATACACAAATTCAAAATACATAGAGAAATATATACACACATACATACATACATACATACATACATATACAAATATTGTATGAATAATAATAATAATAATAATAATAATAACAATAATAATTACTAACCTGATAATATGTTTGTTTGTTTGTTTGTGTGTTCTCTCTTTAGTAAACAACAACAACAACAACAACTGCCTTCATCTGTAAATAAAT
>JAWZYT010003438.1:27500-40000 GCA_034508575.1 Petrolisthes manimaculis
TATGTATGTATGTATTTATGTATACCATACAGTAATATGTATTAAAAATATTTTGTTGTTGTTATTGTTTACACCAGAAAACAATCTTCTCTTAAATAAACAAACACACACACACACACAACTTCTTACTATCAAAACACACAATACAAACACCAGCTCCTCACACACACACACACACAACTTCTTCCTCTCACCAAAAAATTCTCCTTTTTCAACGGCACACACACACACACACACACACACACACACACACACACACACACACACCTTCACAACCAAACTGCAGACAACAAACAAAAAGTCAATTAAATTATCAATTATTCCATATTCCATAAAACAGAATTCCTATCCAGCATTCTATATTTATATCTATCTACATATCTGTATCTCTATATACATATTATATATTCAATCTATATTGTAATCATAATATCTATTAATATTGCCTCTATATACATACATACATACATACATACATACAGTACATCCTAACATACATACAGTATATCCTAACAAACTCGATTTATGAAGAAATATAAATGACAGAACTGAGAAAATGAGTAAAAATTAGTATAAACACTTCACATAATTATTACATAGTCAAATCTTACTATTAAATATTACTATTAAATATTACTATTAAATCTTACTATTAAATATTACATAGTCAAATCTTACTATTAATTCTTGTATTATTTTCATCTCTCCTCTCTCCCTCCTTCCTTCTCCAATTCTTTCCTTCTTCTTTCCCTCCTATCTCCTCTCTTCTATCTATCGTTCCCATCTTTTCACCACATCTTTATCAACCATTCTTCTCTACTTCCTCCAATTATCAGCCTTCTCTCTTCCTTCCTTCATCATAATTACATTTATTTTACACAAACTAGTTAAGGATTGACATATAAAATGGAATCTAAATAAGCCTATGAGTATTAACGTTCAAAGTTAACTAACTACAAGGTAAATCAATATTGTAGACTACAAAACAATATTATACACCAATTAGAAATAATATACACAAATCATACAATAAATAATGTGAAAACAAACAACCCCAGGAAATATAACATAAATAATTATGTGAGTTTTCATTGCAAATTGTACAGTATTTAAATGTTAAATCTTATTTATATTGTACATAATTTCATTGCAGATTGTACAGTACTTAAATCTTATTTATACTGTACATAATTTCATTGCAAATTGTACAGTACTTAGCCATACCCTTTCAATGTAAAATCTTATTTATACTGTACATAATTTCATTGCAAATTGTACAGTACTTAGCCATACCCTTTCAATGTAAAATCTTATTTATACTGTACATAATTAGGTTCCTGAAGGGGTCGTATAAAGTGAATTTAGCATAAAGTAAATTGTACATTTCCATAATAAATAATGGTACATTAACTTGAAAATGGAGCCTAATGGTTCACGGTATTTTAAGAGTTCGTATAAATTGCATTTATTTTATTTTTTTCATGATACGCACTATTTCAAATTCCCATAATTTAAACTCACATAAAAAGAGAGCAGAATGTATGTATGTATGTATGTATGTATATTTTTAAGCGTGTGGAATTATGATATTTTTTTCATACTGTACCGTACTGCCACCCTTGCCTCTAACACACACACACACACACACACACACACACACACACACACACACACACACACACACACACACACACCATTGTAAATATTATCAACAACCCTTAGTATATTGTCTGTGTTTGTTCTTGTTTGTTTTTTTGTTTTCTTTGTACCAACCATATTTATAGTGTGTAATTTGTGAATTTTCAGCGGTATTGCTGCTATCTTGAATAAACCGTTTATTATTATTATTATTATTATTATTATTATTACACACACACACACATATATGGAAGGAGGTTGTTTTGTGGAATAGTTTGGAGGAATCAGAAGCCTCCACAAACACACACACACACACTCTTTCTCTCTCTCCCTCTAACACACACACACACACAAATTACCGGGACCTAACCTGTACAAACTACTGGGAAGTGGGAACTAACCTGTGTGTGATGGCTGTGTGTGTGTGTGTAGGTACTGGTAAACACACACACACACACACACACTGTGAATCATGGCTGTGCAAGTTGGCTTTTCCCCAGCGGCTGTAGAAGACATTGTGAGTGACGGCTGTGTGGCTGTAATAATAATAATAATAATAATAATAATAATAATAATAATAATAATAATAATAATAATAATAATAATAACAATAATAATAATAATAATAATAAAGAAAAGGAAAGAGAAGAAAAATACTTCAAACATAAAAATAGGAATCCTTGTATGTATGTATGTAATGTATGTATGTATGTATGTATGTACTGTATGTATGTATGTACTGTATGTATGTATGTATGTATGTATGTATGTACTGTATGTATGTACTGTATATATGTATGTATGTATTAGTTATAATGTTGTAATACAATTTTAATACAGATATGACATATATATACATGTATAGTTCTCATACGGTAAATTATGTATATACTGTATAAGTTCAAACCTATGTATTATCTATGTCATAACTGTTTGTATTAATAATTTTTTTTATTATATTTTGCAGCTCCAAAGAAAAATAATAATAATAATAATAATAATAATAGCAACAACAACAACAATAATAATAATAATAATAATAATAATAATAATAATAATAGCAACAACAACAACAATAATAATAATAATAGCAACAACAACAACAATAATAATAATAATAATAATAATAATAATAATAATAGCAACAACAACAACAACAATAATAATAATAATAATAATAATAATAGCAACAACAACAATAATAATAATAATAATAATAATAATAATAATAATAATAATAATAATAATAATAATTGAGGGGGTTGAGTGATTATATTTTGATATGATATGAATTAATCTATAATATTTTGATTTGATACTGATTTATATTTTGCACAATGGAAGAAGGAAGGAAAGTGTCAGTGGATATTAATATAGTATTTTATATTATATTATATTATATTATATTATATTATTAATATATTATTTTATATTATTTTATTCACAGTTTATGATCATAATGACAATAATGTGATTTTACTAACATTAATTCAACCTCAGGTCCTTACTCTACTGTATATATAACTCTATTAGGCTGCTTTCACACACACACACACACACACACACACACACACACACACACACACACACACACACACACACGTCCAACACAACAACGACACACACGTCGTTATTAACGTGTGTGTCATCACTGACTACTTGTGGTATTGACAGCTGACACACCAGTGTCTAGGTACACACACATACAGACAGACACCACTGTCGTTGACTATCTCTCTCAGGTGTGGTGACAGCCTAGAGGACTCTGTTAGTCCTGTTCAAACCTTACACACAGATGGATGTACTGTATGTATGTATGTACTGTATGTATGTATGTACTGTATGTATGTATGTACTGTATGTATGTATGTACTGTATGTGGCTACTACATTTGGGTACATGTACTACATTTGTGTACAGTACACTGGCAACAATTATTTTTGGTGTGTAATACATTCAAGTATGATATACTGTATAGTCATTGATAGTAAATATACATATATATTTCAGCATAATAATTGTTATATCATTGTTATAGGTTATAGGTACAGCCTAATATATTTAATGAACTTGGTGGGAAAGCAGGGGGGGGGGGACTGTCAATATTGAAACGTGGACGTGTAGCAAACGTGTGTCCAACCCCTGCCATCACACACCTGCTAGTCAACCCCTGCCATCACACACCTGCTAGTCAACCCCTGCCATCACACACCTGCTCCCAACAGTCCCGGCACACCAACACACACACACACACACCTGCAATGTAAAATAAATATTAACACCATATATTAAACTGTATATTATTATTAAATAAATTGTAATTATTGGAAATTAAAAGTTAATTGTAGAAACAGAAAGATATAAATTTAAATATAAATATAAATATAAATATTTGTATATAATATTTAATTAAGGGGGTGTGGGAATTAGGGGACAGGCTTGGGGGGGTTGGGGGGTGCGGGAATAGTGGGACAGGCTTGGGGGGGTTGGGGGGTGCGGGAATAGTGGGACAGGCTTGGGGAGGTTGGGGGGGGTTGGGGGGGGGGGTGCAGGAATAGGGGGACAGGCTTGGGAGGTGGGGGCTTGGGGGATGTGTGTGGGAATAGGGGGACAGGCTTTTTACCCACCCCAAGCCTGTCCCACTACTTCCCACACCCCCCCAGTCCCCCCCCAAGCCTGTCCCCTACTCCCACACCCCCCCTTATTTAAATCAATGGTTAGATTACTTATGTTGTATATTACTGAGGTCTGTGTATATTATTGTATTAGATAATTACAACAATTACATATAACATTCATAAAATATACACTATGTATATGTTCATACATACATACACTCTGCTCTCTTTTTATGTGAGTTTAAATTATGTGAATTTGAAATAGTGCGTATCATGAAAAAAATTAAATAAATGCAATTTACACGAACTCTTAAAATAACATGAACCATTAGGCTCCATTTTCAAGTTAAACTACCATTATTTCTTATGGAAATGTATAATTTACTTTATGCCTAAATTCACTTTATGTGACACAACCCTTCACCAACCTATAATGTAATAAAAAAACACCACAGTGTACAACAAATCATCTCAAAGTCTGTCTAACAACTGCTAATTCTAAGTGTAAATAAAGACATTTCTACATGTCAACAAATGAAGTGAAGTAGTGTAGTGTAATCTATCACTAACTAACAACAACAACAACAACAACAACAACAACCTGGACAAATATAACAATCCATCCTTTTCACCTTCAGTTATACGTAGCTTTATATTTCATTGTGGGGCGGTTTTTGTGTTTTGTTTTAATTAATTGGGCCGTAGTGTCAATCAAGAGGCATGCAAATACACACACACACACACACACACACACACACACACACACACACACACATCTTGAAAACATAGCAGAATGAAGTACAAATAATTACAATATGACCTACTTAAATCCACCATATCATGGGGATGATGGTGGTGGTGGTAGTAGTGGTAGTAGTGGTAGTGGTGGTAGTAGTAGTAGTAGTAGTAGTAGTGGTAGTAGTAGTGGTAGTAGTGGTAGTAGTGGTGGTAGTGGTAGTGGTAGTAGTAGTAGTAGTGGTATAGGAATGGGTATCAAGTATAGGCTGGGCACATCTGGAATAATAAAATAATAATTCACTATTGTATACATATACAGTACAGGGGAAGAACAGGGAAGAAAGGGCATGCAAAATACATACATATATACATACATACACACATACACATCTATATACACTCTCCTCTCTTTTTATGTGAGTTTAAATTATGTGAATTTGAAATAGTGTGTATCATGAAAAAAAATAAATGAATGCAATTTCCATGAACTGTTAAAATAACATGAACCATTAGGCTCCATTTTCAAGTTAAAGTTAAATTATTTATTATGGAAATGTACAATTTACTTTATGTGAAATTCACTTTATGTGACACAACCCTTCACCAACCTATAATGTAATACTCTCGTCGTTTTGTTTTTTAATCTGTACACATAAATACATACATTAATACATGGATATATAGATGGATACATAGACAATTTTATGGGCTATTAGATGTTACAAACAGAAAATGGATACATAGAAGGACAGCAGAGTAAATACAAGAATTAAAAAAAAAAAAAAAAAAAAAGCAGAATGTATGACAAATTTATACAAATAAACCTCCATGAAGACGAATAAAAATTTTGCTTATCAGATCATCACCTAATCTGTAAAAAGAAATCATTATTATTATTCATTCAAGTTTAGATTATTACTTACACATACATACATACATACACACACACGTACAGTACATACATATATACACGTACAGTACATACATATATACACACTTACAGTACATACATATATACACACGTACATACATATACATACACACGTACATAGGTATACATACACACGTACATACAAATACATACACACGTACACATATACATACACACGTATATAGATATACATACACACGTACATAGATATACATACACACGTACATAGGTATACATACACACATACATACATATATACACACGTACATAGGTATACATACACACGTACATACAAATACATACACACGTACACACGTATACATATACATACACACGTATATAGATATACATACACACGTATATACTGTACGTATATATACGCACATACATACATATACATACACACGTACACATTCACATATTACACTCATATTGAAACTTATACACATACTCATACACACATAAGTATACAAGAAAGTCAAAGAATGAAAATGAAAAAGCCAAATAATAAACTCTATACCATAATATAAGTTATTATATAATATAAATATAATATAAATATAAATATAAAGTTAATATAAATAATAATATGAAAGGAGAAAAGAAAAATTAGTAGAAATATAATACACATCTATTTATACATACATATACATACATACACATCTATTTATACATACATATACATACATACACTCTGCTCTCTTTTTATGTGAGTTTAAATTATGTGAATTTGAAATAGTGTGTATCATTAAAAAAATTAAATAAATGCAATTTACACAAACTCTTAAAATACCATGAACCATTAGGCTCCATTTTCAAGTTAAAGTTAAATTATTTATTATTATTATTATTATTATTACCGGTATTATTATTATTATTATTATTGGTATTATTTATTATGGAAATGTACAATTTACTTTATGCTAAATTCACTTTATGTGACACAACCCTTCACCAACCTATACATACATATATACATACACATACATACTGTACATATATACACACATACAGGCATTCACTTTATACGACACAACCCTTCACCAACCTATAATGTAATAAAAAAAACACCACAGTGTACTTATATTAAATTATAAGGTAATCAACTGTTTCTCCCAAATTATTAATTAATAATTAATTTATTATCAAAGTTTATGTTGACAGTATTTAAACATATGAAACAATTTTAGGTGATAATTCACTTTGATTCCTCCAAAGTATGTCAGGAAACAGAACCTCAAGAACAAAATTAATAATAATATTAATAATAATAATAATAACAACAATAATAATGTCAGAAGAGCAAAAATAATGGCGTTTTCTTCATTGTAATAATTTGGAGAAATCATTTACTCCAGAATTAACTGTATGTAGGTCTATATGGTACACAAGTTGATGTTTGTATTGATATTTGTTATACCATTACTTCTTTAATTCAACCAATAATAAAACAATTAGTGTATCTTTACATTTTTGTATAAGTTGTACTCAGGGTTGGGTGATGATATAATAAAGTCACTATATAGTCTATGACCAGGTAGTATATTCACAGTGTATATATATATATATAGGAGTATATATATACACTGTAAGTATATATATTCACCATCTATACAATCACACTCACTGCTAATTATTAACTCTACTCTCTTAACATATTTTTATTATTTATCTATTTATTAATATTTGCATTAACTAGATCAATATTTATGAATGCGTACATGAGATTTAATTAGTAGGTTTCAGAACTATATAATTATACAGTATGTATATATTTCTTACACTCCTATATATATCAACACATTTAATATACATTTAACTGGGGGGTGCGGGAATAGGGGGACAGGCTTGGGGTGGGTAGAAAGCCTGTCCCCCTATTCCCGCACCCCCCCCACCCCAAGCCTGTCCCCTACTCTCACACCCCCTTATGTAGAAATAATTACCGTCCACTTTACCTTAGGGACGAAGGCTAGGTCATTGCTGTAATACTCTCCTCACGTTGTTTTGTAATCTGTACACATAAATACATACATTAATACAAGGATACATAGATGGATACATAGACAATTTTATGGGGAATAAGATGGTACAAACGGAAAATGGATACATAGAAGGACACCAGAGTAATTACAAGAATTAAAAAAAAAAAATTAGCCAAACTTGTGAAGGTTGTTGTAATTAGGTTAGGTCCCGGTAGTGTGTACAGGTTAGGTCCAGGTAGTGTGTACAGGTTAGGTCCCGGTAGTCTGTACAGGTTAGGTCCAGGTAGTCTGTACAGGTTAGGTCCCGGTAGTCTGTCCAAGTAGTCTGCCCTGGTTAGATCCCGGTAGTCTGTACAGGTAGTGTGTACAGGTTAGGTCCCAGTAGTGTGTACAGGTTAGGTCCAGGTAGTGACACTAAATCCTTCTAGGAAATAAATGTTTGGTTTGTAAGCTCCCCAACCAACCACAATATTAAGGCTTCATTATGTTAGGCTTGATTTAATAATAATAATAATAATAATAATAATAATCACTGTATAGATTACTCACTAAATTCATTATATAATTCACCCATAAGGTATTTAATAATAATAACAATAATAATAATAATAATAACAATAATAACAATAACAATAACAATAATAATAATAATAATAATAATAATAATAATAATAATAATAATAATAATAATAATAATAATAATCACTGTATAAATTACTCACCAAATTCATTAAATAATTCACCCATAAGGTATTTAATAATAATAATAATAATAATAATAATAATAATAATAATAATAATAATAATCACTGTATAGATTACTTAACAAATTCATTAAATAATTCACCTATAAGGCATTTAATAATAATAATAATACTATTATTACTACTACTACTACTATTACTATTACTACTACTACTACTACATACACACACAGACACACACACCGACACACATACACATATATACATACACACACATACACGCGCACACGCATACACACACACACACACACACACACACATACACACGCACACGCACACATATACACACGCATACACACACATACACACACACCGACACACATACACATATATACATACACACACATACACGCGCACACGCACACATAATATTATACACACGCATACACACACACATACACACGCACACGCACACATATACACACGCATACACACACACATACACACGCACACGCACACATATACACACACATACACACGCACATACGCCAACGAGTCGCCTACACACACACACACACACAAACAATAACACGTGACGTGATGGCAGGGTTGATGGTGGAAATTCTGCCTTTTGTTCAGCACTTCTATATTTATTATTCACTATTATATCAAGTTCTTTAGTTATTTTATTTATTCTCCCTTATTAATAATACTATAATTATATAGTATAGGCCTACCTACAGAGTACATTATATAATAATTATATACCAATAAATTTGAGTAGGTACAATAATACTTACACATTGAATGATCATTTTATCGTTCCTTCATGTATATAAAAATTATCACCAGATTCCTTTTCACCCTAATAACCAATTTATTAAACATTATCGTATATTTTGCCGATATAATTATCACACATTTTCTATAATTATCGCATTATCTGATTTATTTCATGCACGCTATCGTATATCACACCGAGGGCTAAATTATCGTATTTTGCTATAATTATCGCACATCTGGCAACGCTTAATACCTCCATGTAATTTAAATCAGCTGACTACAATTATTTTTTTTTATATATCGATTTTATCGCCTATATTATTATTCCCACACTACCCACAATGTGATATAACGATAGATATATAAATAAACTATAATCTCAGATTAATATAGACTTAAATGAGCTAATTAAAAAATAAATATTGAAATTATTACGATAAATTACCATAATTTCAAACGGGACCAAAAAAAAAAAAATGTATCTATTTATTTCCTGCTATATTATTATTCCCACACTACCCACAATGTGATATAACGATAAATATATAAATAAACTATAATCTCAGAGGCTTACCTGAGCTTCTACTTAAATAATAATAATATAAATTCTTACGAGATTAATCCTAAAATTGCACACGGACGAAAAAAATATATATTATCTATCTATTTTCTGCTATATTATTATTTGCTTGGTTCCCAAAGGGTGATATAGCGATAGATATATATATAGACCTTGATATAAACTATACCTCATAGCTATATAGACTTACCTGAGCTTCAAATATTTAAATTAATACGATATTTAGTGAAGGTAGGAGAAGGGTTATACACACAGACGCCATATTTAAAGTTGGTCCAAAATGGCCTTGTTTATCTATCTATTTTCTCGTCTATTTGTTATCTATCAGTGGCCACGGTGGGTCACGTGGCCAGATTAATCTATTACCTACCCATGAAAACTATAATGAACTTACCTAAGGGTGTAATTATTGAATAACGAGGTCGTAATGAACACGTTGTCAAAGAGGTAAGACCACAGGTAGCCATTACGTAATGAAGAATGTCAATAACGGACCTGCTGCAACATTGCCAGATCACCTTGGCAAATGAACCCTATAAAGTAACATCAGTTTTTTCCCTTTAATATAAAAATTACGATGTTAATTCACTGAGATAGTCTTAAATGAACGATTATTTACTAAACTACAATTTCCCAGACACTAAAAACTGCATTTAACTCGTTATTTATCAAGATATTCAACATCCTAACCACATCCTAACCACATCATATCATAACCAATTTTGATTTTGATCTGGTAATGAATGAGGTTATATGTTCGAATGTGTAGATATTGACTTTGTTTATACATTTATTTAAATTACTCACTCAATATTACTCGTACGCCAATAATTATAATTTAATAAAGTAAATATATTTCTAGGCTCGTTTCCCATCGCAAAAAAATAGCGATTAAGTAATGTTTTAATATATTTAATTAAACCTAAGTCAACCGAGTTTGAGGAATCGTAGCGTGAGGTTTATTCTTTTTTTCTAACATTTTCTAACCCCGTCCCATTTTCTAGAAAATCTTCCCGTTTTCTATGATTGTTTTTAATGGATGACTATTTTAAAATCCAATTATATTTGAAATCTTCGTTTTCTGTTCAGTTTACAGTTGACTCGAGTGGAGGCGGAGAGAGAGAGTGAGATAGAGAGAGAGAGAGAGTGAGATAGAGAGAGAGAGAAGGAGATAGAGAGAGAGAGAAGGAGATAGAGAGAAAGAGAAGGAGATAGAGAGAAAGAGAAGGAGATAGAGAGAAAGAGAAGGAGATAGAGAGAAAGAGAAGGAGATAGAGAGAAAGAGAAGGAGATAGAGAGAAAGAGAGGGAGATAGAGAGAAAGAGAAGGAGATAGAGAGAAAGAGAGGGAGATAGAGAGAAAGAGAAGGAGATAGAGAGAAAGAGAAGGAGATAGAGAGAAAGAGAAGGAGATAGAGAGAAAGAGAGGGAGGGAGGGAGGGAGAGAGAGAGTTGGATAGCGGATTATGACGTCACTTTTCCTACACACACACACATACATACGCACACACATTCTCTCTCTCTCTCTCTCTCACTCGCTGTCACGCACAGACGCGCGCTCACATACATACGCACACACACACGCATACACATACACATACACACACACACACATACACATACATACACACACACATACACACATACACAAACATACACACACGCACACATACACATGCACACTTACACACATACATACACGCACACATACATACACACGCACACACGCACACACACACACATACACATGCACACATACATACATACACACATACATACACACATACACACGCACACACACACACATACACACACATACACATGCACACATACATACATACACATACATACACACATACACACATACATACACACATACATACACACAGACACACACACCGACACACATACACATATATACATACACATACATACATAAACACACTTACACACGCACACACATATACACGCACACATACACATACACACATATTCACATACATACATACACATACACACACATACACACGCACATACACACATACATACACACATACACACGCACATACATACATACACACATACATACATACACACCCCTACCGTACACACACAGACACACACACATACACATACATACATACACACACATACACGCGCACACACACACATATACATACGCATACACACACACATACACATACACCCACACATACATACACACACACATACATACACACGCACATACGCACACACGCACACACACACATACACTCATACATACACACGCACATACACACATATACACACACACACCGTACACGCACACAAACCTACCGTACACACACACGCACACAATCCTACCGTACACACACACACACAGACACCGTACACACACACACAGACACCGTACACACACACACACACGCACACAATCCTACCGTACACACACACACACAGACACCGTACACACACACACAGACACCGTACACACACACACACACGCACACAATCCTACCGTACACAC
>JAWZYT010003438.1:42500-99923 GCA_034508575.1 Petrolisthes manimaculis
GTGTGTAAACTCTGATATTTGTGTTTATTATTATATTATAAGGTTATATATACTATATAACACCTATAAGACTCATATAGAGCTATAATATTAACACACACACACACACACACACACACACACACATACATACACACACACACACACACACACACACTCGTTCTCAGTCCTTTTCCATAATAACAGTTCACATTAAGCGGTGTACTGTACTCCGTCACTCTGATTGGTCCACCTCAAAAAATCCATACTTGAACCTGATCGGTGATTGGCTGAAACGGAATGATTATTATGTTACTGTTATTATTAGCTCATTACGAGTCCTATAGGTGTTATATAGTTTGTATAACCTTATAATATAATAACAAACACAAATATCACAGTTTACACACTCGTATATGTCTCGTTTATTTATAATTTGGTGGACAAGTGAATGTGAAATTTACGTAAATCTAATTAAGTCTATCTTTTAAATTCTTTTTCCTATTCTCCTTTGGCTAGGAGGATGGGAAGGTTAGGAAGGAGAATAGGAAGGTTAGGAAAGAGGATGGGAAGGGATGGAAAGAGGATGGGAAGGGATATATAAAGGATGGGAAGGGATGAAGAAGGATGGGAAGGTTGGTAGAAAAATGAGAAGACTTGATAAATTAAAAGGGTTAACTTAAATGTTTTTATTATGAAATACGACACACACACACACTCTTTCTCTTTCTCTCCCTCACACACACACACACATAAACACACACACACACTCTTTCTCTTTGGTGAGTGAAGTGGCGTGGTGGTGAGTGAAGTGACGTGGTAGTGTGGTGAGTGAAGTGACGTGGTAGTGTGGTGAGTGAAGTGACGTGGTAGTGTGGTGAGTGGAGTGACGTGGTAGTGTGGTGAGTGGAGTGGAGTGGTAGTGTGGTGAGTGGAGTGACGTGGTAGTGACGTGAGTGGAGTGGAGTGGAGTGGAGTGGAGTACAACCACACATTATACTGGTCAATAGTCAGTGAGTGTGGTGGAGTGGCGGCCTCCATGTCGACCCTCCCGCTGCTGGTGGCGGTGGCGGTGGCGGTGACGGTAGGGTGGTACTACAGACCCGCCGCCACCGCCTCTGTAAGCCGCCCTCTGCCAGGTACTACATCCGACACCAACACCAAAACCAAAACCTTCATTGCTAATATCAGTGAGGTGAGGTCGTCCATGCCTCGCCTCATCTCAAACAACGATACAAAGGGTGAGTCTCAAGTCTTTTTTCTTATTAAAAAGTCCATAGTTTGTTGTAGGACTAATTGGTCCTTTTATAAATACCGTATACTGTAGACCACCTCCACCAACGATGTAAAGGGTGAGTCTCCAGTCTGTTTTCTTATTAAAAAGTTCATAGTTTGTAGTAGGAATAATGGGTTCTTTTACAAGTACCGTACTGAAGTGACCTATTATGTAGTTCAACGATACAATTCATGTTGTGAAGTCTTTAGCTTTTACGTGAATTAAGTAATGACTGTCAATATGAATAATATACTATAACGTATCTACAAATACAGCAGTACAATATATCAAAAACATTCGCCAACATGAATGTGAAATGATTTGGGACTGAATGAGTGTACACATATGTTTAGTCATGAAATGTTTTCAATTCTGCTACTGTAATTTGTAAATAATGTCATGCTGAAAAAAAACACCATAGTATATTTCCCAATAAAAACAATGTAAATATTGAGTAAGTGACATTTTTTGACACCAATTGAGTCGTGTTGCAATACAGTATATACATATTCCTGATTCACAAACTTGTATACTTCCCAGAACACAGGTATGTAACCATCTTGGACCAAGTGAGTTATTCTAAACAGTAAAACAATGAAGTGTGACCAGCTGTTGGCGCAGGGCATCTGTGATTTCAGTGAATAAACTAACAGGAAAATTAGTCAAAAACAGAAATACCTTACGTAGTGTTACAATAAATTGCACAGCATTACACTGTAAACGATGCTTTATAAATGGCGTAACACTACATAAACCACGACGGTACTAAGTATTATCCTACACAAATCACTACACAAGTGCAGAACAGATAATTAAAGAGAAAAACATGCCATACTATGAATGCTTTAAAATGGATGAGACTCATGTGATGAAAACAGTGTATGAAAGAGGGAAGTCTGAAGGGCAAAGAAGAAGGAGTATACCAAGGAGACAATGATACGACGTGGTGAAAGTTTGTGTACGAAAGTGTGGATTAGGAATGAAGGAAACAAAACAACTTGTGCAAGGAAAATCAGGCTGGAGTGCAATAGTTTCACACATACTGTACTATGACCCTGTTCAAAACTCTTATGCTTAGATAGATAGAAATAGATAGATAGAGCGATAGTTAGATAGATAGATATATAAATAGAGATAGTTAGATAGATAGAAATAGATAGATAGAACGATAGTTATATAGATAGATAGATAAATAGATAGTTAGATAGATAGATAGATAGTTAGATAGATAGATATATAAATAGAGATAGTTAGCTAGATAGAAATAGCTAGATAGACAGATAGAAATAGCTAGATAGATAGACTTTAGGACTGGCTACCCGGTTATAACTTGACAATTCTAGGAACGACTCCTTTCTTCGCGGATACAAGAACTTATATGTGTTTATGTGTGTGTGTGTGTGTGTGTGTTTATGTGTGTGTGTGTGTGTGTGTGTGTGTGTGTGTTCCATTTTACTTGGTACTTTGATTCTCACCCACTAAAAAAAAAAAAAAAAAAAAGTTGGGTAGTGGTGATACTGAAAATATTATTAATTAAAATTGGAGATAATCAGGTCTTTCAATTAGTGCCACGAAACACCACCTATATATAGTATATGGAAGGAGCTTGTTTAGTGGCTTGGTCAGGAGGAATCAAAAGCCTCCAATTACTTTCATACACGATTACAGGGTCCTTATTGCTCTCTCACTCTCTTCCACCCCCTCTCTCTCTCTCTCTCTCTCTCTCTCTCTTTCTTTTTATTTTGCTTGTCTCTCTCTCTCATTGGGGGACATAAACACTCCATCCAACTTACGTAACGAGACGCTGACAGTAAGACGCTGAGGTATAGAAAAAAATATATATATAGGTTTATGCATACCAGTTCCCAAAAGTCCCAACGAATCAATAACGTTACCAGGGAGTGTTATGTTATGGTGAGTTGTAAAGTGAAAAGGTATATAGTATCTCTATAGTATAGGCTATGGAAAGTATACTAGCGATGCTATGATTGTCCAGGAATTATATATGTGTGTGTGTGTGGGTGTGTGTGTGTGTGTGTGTGTAGAGTATGTAATGGAGAAGGTGTGTGTGTGTGTGTGTGTAGAGTATGTAGTGGAGGAGGTGTGTGTGTGTGTGTGTGTGTGTGTGTGTGTGTAGAGTATGTAATGGAGAAGGTGTGTGTGTGTGTGTGTGTGTGTGTGTGTGTGACAGGGACATTATTCAATAATGTATCTGAAGGTTGATGGACCTGGCGATAAGTAACAGGTCAATGTGTGTGTGTGTGTGTGTGTGTGTGTGTGTGTGTGTGTGTGTGTGTGTGTAGAGTATGTAATGAAGAAGGTGTGTGTGTGTGTGTGTGTGTGTGTGTGTGTGTGTGTGTGTGTGTGTGTGTGTGTGTTGTACATTGTTGGTAAATCTGGACCAAATTCTTCCAAATCTTCCAAATTCGGTGCAGTGCCAATCAGAGAGAACCGTTCAGATGCCCGAATCCTGAGTGACGAGACTGAGAGTGTTACTAGAGAATAATGACAACAAACAAGGTAGGTGTTAGTGTGGTGTTAGTGTTGTTACTAGGTTTGTTATTGAGGTCAATGTGAGTGAGTGTGTGGGTGTGTGAGTGGGTTGATATGGACGAGTTGATACACACCCTATTCATATACACACACACAAACACACACGCTACATCACCCTATTGACACACAAACACACACATACACACAACACACACACGCTACATCACCCTATTGACACACAAACACACACATACACACAACACACACACACACACACAATCAATATTACTTCAACACGAATACTATCATCACTATTCACTACCATCATCACTACCATTAGTCATTATCATACTAGCAGCGATACCCGACGTTGTCCAGGTGAAGATCCTACATGTGCTTTTGTCAATAAATTTCCCCTAATTATATTGATGTGAACTTATTAGGAGGGTGGGAGGAGTCCATTATCCGGTGTGGTTGCTGGTCCCCCAGAGAAACCATGCCAGCTTTACAACCACAAAAGGGTTAGGGGGGATTCGGGAATATGGGACAGGTTTTCTACCCACTCCAACCCTGTCCCCCTATTCTCGCACCCCCACCTAAGCCTATCCTCCTATTCCCGCACCCCCTCCCCCCCCCAAGCCTGTCTCCTACTCCTACACCCCCATAATCCTTTTCCTTCATCATCTTTATTAGCCGCCATGGTCGCATGTCAAGAAGTTGTTTATTATAAGCCGGAACTAACATCGATTTTATTCGTGTAGAGTTCTTTATCGTGCCTGGCCTTCAAGTGTACGGTTGCCAAAAAAGGTACTGCTACAACTATTGATACAACATTAAATATATTAATGTCCATAGTTGTTTGTAGGGATTATAAGTATATATAACAGAAGGATATGTATATTTCCTTCTGTTATACATGCTTATAGTCCTTACAAATAGTTGTGGACATTACTAGGGTTAAAGTTCTATCCAGATTTCTAGCAATACCATTTTTGGCAACTGTACGAGCATGTGGGAGTGATATGACGTATGTACAGTCACGAGCACTATCAAGTATTCAGGTGTACAGCTTCGATTTCCTAGAGACAGTAAATAAATGCACAACAATATAATCTTCATTGGAATGAGTTCGTTGGTGACTTGGACTTTTCAAAGCTTCAACCAAAACTGTATACTTATTAGTGCTCGTGACTGTAAAAAAAATTAAACTACGTGCGTTAGTTAGTTCGTATGGGGACATCATAGATTAATACTAAACATTGGAAAAAGGACATTAGGACAGGCTTGGGGGGGGTTTTGGGGGGTGCAGGAGTAGGGGGACAGGCTTGGGGGGGGTTAGAGGGGTGCGGGAATAGGAGGACAGGCTTTCTACCCACCCCAAGCCTGTCCCCTTATTCCCACACACCCCCAGTCTCCTCCCAAGCCTGTCCCCTACTCCCACACACCCTCAGCCCCCCCCCAAAGCCTGTCCCCTACTCCCACACCCCCTTAAAGTGACATGGCTGCGTTTCGTAATTCCTACAGACACGCCAGCTGATGTAGAGGAGACGACGAAGAAGGTACAGGAGGCTCGGGTAGTGGAGATAACTGAAGGACAAGTAGGAGCAGTGATGGAGTGTGGACAAACTTACAGACTAGAGGGAGGACAGACCGTATTACTTTTCTCCAGACAGGATCTCTACAGGTAATGTATACAATTTTTAAATATTATTATTATTTTGTTTGCTTCCTTGTATTTTTGTCTATATTCTTCGTTTCCCTGCATTTTGTTTACTATCTTTCTACCTTTCTTTCTCCTTTTCCTTTATCTTTACAGACTCAATCTATTAACCCTCATTTAATCTCTCTCTTTCTTCGTTCCTTATCTCCAGGTATGATGTCAACAGCTCATTGTTGATATCTTTTCCCTCTTTCGTAGTACATGTTTTCACACCTATATCTCCACCCCTCTCCTGTCTGACTTTAACCCTATTTATACAGCAGTGCTTCTTAACTTTTTTCAATATTCGAATAACATATATATATAATAAAAAAAAAAAAAAAAAAAAAAAAAAAAAATGTATATGTTGACAAATAAACTGGCGACTAAAAGAAAGAATGGAATAACCAAATATATACACAGAAATGTACCATAATGTTATGTCAAAATTTATGTTGTCATTACATCTCATTTCACGTGACGGTAGATATGAGTGTACACAGACCTTCCTTGTTAGTGATATGGACGGGAAGCTGGAGTTTACCTGTCACCACCTCCACTTCAAGTTCAACTGTTTCATCGAGTCACTTAAAGTCACTGTCGACGGCAACGAGACCACCTACTGCATGTAAGTCCTTCCTCCAGTCCAGTGTTGTTGTTGTTGTTGTTGTTGTTGTGTTGTTGTTGTTGTTGTTGTTGTTGTTGTGTTGTACGGTGATGGTCTTGGGATTTATATACGGTAATTTCCATTTCTGTTTGGTTTTCTGTACATTGATTTCCCGAAACTTTGATGACAGAGATGAAAGGAGAGCGAAGTAAGAAAAAGAAAGGTGAACAAGGGAATTAAGGGAAAGAAATAAAGGTAAAAAAGAAGAGGTAGACAGTGAGAGAGATTAAACTAAAACTCTGTGCATCACACTCTATATAATCCATCTATCGCAGGAGTGACAAAGTTGCGGTACTAACGGGGAAGGAAGTGAAGCTAGAGTACCGTCGTCAGGTGGGAGGGATGCATGGCGGATACGTGTGTACCCTGACCGTCCACTCGCCCCCCCTGCCCCACATCTCCTGCGATATGTGTGGAGTCACGGCCGACATGGAAACCCGGCTCTACCTTCAAGGGGTCCTGAGAATTGTACAGGGAACCAACGCTGACAAGGTAAAGGTCATAGAAGCGACCTTAATAGAAGCTATATATATATATATTAGTTTCGGTTTCTATTCCTACTCGTCTATATATATGTTACTGTTTCTCCTGTTATCTCTCTTCCTTCTCATGCTTCCCTTATTATATATTGATGTATCCTTTCTTTTCTTTTCTTTTTCATTTCTAGCAATGGCTATTTGTGTCTGTAGTTTGCTTCATAAGGAACATTTCAATGGCTCACTTTCATTCACCCTCACCGTGTCTTCCTGTCCTTTAGAACGAGTACCCCTGGATGGCTTACCTGGTGATATTTCAAGAGACCAGCAAGTATCGTTGTGGTGGCACCCTCATCACTGACACACTCGTTCTCTCCGCCGCTCACTGTCTGGCCGGCTTCGACATCAAGTACATCAAGGTAAGGTACACAATAGTCCACACATGTTTGTTCCCTAAGCCAGCGACAATATAACTAAAGCACCTGTAGTTCCAACAACTAAACAACGAGGGAAAGATGGAGTATTGTGTTTTGTCATTCGAACCACAGAGAATTCAGTCCCACTGTGGCTGGCTGAGATGAACAAACTTTTACACCATAATACACTAGACTTTTATTCCTTAGCACACACAGACGAAAGCAGGTTGTTTATACACTCACTTCCGTCACCCATACAATACAGGCTAAATACGATGAGAAAAGTGGACGTGAGGGTGGAACTTTAGCACAATATTCCTTTCCATCACTCAACACAACTAGGACTGAGGAAGCTGGATATGGAGAGATGGGCCTTTACATACTATGATATATTCCTCTGCCTCACCAACAAAACTGACTTCATGTACGGCAGAACTTTACACGTTCTATTCTCTCTCATCGTTCGGCAGAGGTGTGACTATAGGGAAGCTGAATGTGGGGAGATAGGCTTTTACACACATATATATTCCTTAGCATCACCATCAACAACACTTAATGTATGTACTCCGGAGCTTTATTCATTCTGTTCTCTCACATCGGGCGGTACAGGTGGGACTGGGGCAGCTGGATGTGATGTCAACAAGCGAACTGGTGCTTGCAAACTGGATCACCACCACCCAGTACGAGATTCACCCCCAGTACGACGACTACACATTCCATAACGATATCTCCATAATCATACTGCCTGAACCTATCACCTTCACGCCCGCCATACGACCTATCTGTCTCCCTCAACACGACCTTCCAATGGCGGATCATAACGTCACGGGTGAGCTGCTACTGAACGGTTGAAGGTCTTGATAGAATAGATAGTCATTACAGAGAGTTATAAAGTACTTCCACCACCAACAACAACAACAACATACACACTAATACATGTGAGGCTATTTGCTTAGGGTGGTAGTATTAAACTTTATATGCGACGAAAATGATCTTCTTTACTCAGTTCCATTTGCGATGCGATTATAGCGACGAATATTATTTTCGTCGAAGATAACGTTTAATACTACCATGGAGCGCTAAGGTTATTGATAACTGCTAGTGAAAGGGCGTGCTGGAAAATGAGTCTGACTACCTATAAATATTTTGTCCATGTAGTGCTGGGACGTGAAGAAAAAGAGGAATAGATGAAGGAGGAGTACTGGTAGGAAAATGAGGGCGATGAGACAGGTGCAAAAGTGCCAAAAAATAGGGTGTGATGGTGTGGGAGAAGCTGCCTGTAGAAGGAGAAGACGAATACTGAGGATATAACTTTATGATCTACCCTTTCAGCTACTGGATGGGGGGCTGTGTCCTATGAAGGGTCCCTTGCAACGTCGCTGCAGGAGGTAGAGATGACGGTGTGGAGTAACGTCAAGTGTCAGGAGGCGTGGAAGTCCAGATTCGGTGACGCCTTCCACATCGCTGGGTCACAGGTTTGTGCCGCAGCCCCAGGCAAGGACACCTGTAGCGGTGACTCCGGAGGTCCCCTTATTGTGAAGGTGAGGCAAGGAGGGATGGTACGGGGAGGGGACGGGAGGGGTGGGACATAGTGTTAGAGAGAGGATTGGAAGGGAGGTAGGTGTAGAGTGAGGCAGATACAGGCAAGTTTGGGATGAACCTGCTGATTAAATTAACCACTACTCCCTTCTCGTCACATACACAGGTGGTCAACTTTATACCGCCATCCATGTATCATTCTCTTTTATACTCCTTCCAACGTATTATGTCCGTACAGGTGTGTGAGCGGTGGCAGTTACTGGGTGTGACTTCTTTCGGCTACAAGTGTGCTGAGCCTGGGTTAGCCGGAGTGTACACAAGGGTCAGCAAATACCTCACATGGATAAATCAGTACATCCCAGACTCATACTGTAGTGGTGACGGGTGATGTGACGTAGTGTGTGTGTGTGTGTGTGTGTGTAGGGTGGTATGAGGGTGTGTACTGTGTAGGGTGTGTGTGTAAGAGTGTGTGAAGGTGTGCAAGGCGGGTTATTAGTGTGTAAGGGTGTGTGAGGGTCCTATGCTGATGTATAAGGGTGTATAAAAGTTTAGTGAATGCAAGAATTTACAGTACAGGCAAGGTGCCAATTCCTGTTTTTGATATATCATGTGATTCGTAAGTTAAGGATATACATTATACTTACATACACCATCCCTATTCATCTATTCTTGATATTTACATCTGTGATAGTTTGTGACGCTACTAGTCCGTCTGTAATACAATTTATTTTTCCTTTCTGTTGAGTTCATCCTATACTGAGTGTTATATTAACTTTTAACAGAATTATACCTAGTCAGTTTGAAGAAATACGACAAGTGGACCATTCAGAAACTCCCAAATATGATTATCAGAAGTCCTTGCAATAGTTACTTTGGAAAGTACTGTACAATTGCCAGCACTTATAACTGGCACTGGAGAAGTGGACTGACAATGTGGACTGACAATGTGGACTGTACCAGTTATTAGTGCTGGCAACTGTACAACCAGTAAGAATATATGTGTATTTTTCTGATCATGCTCCTTTTACTTTCGAGTCTGACTATAAAAATGGCAAAAACTGAATCAAATATCACATATTTTACACTCGTAGTTTTAAAAAAATTGAGGTCCCTTACTGGAGCTCTATGAACCCTCCAAACTACTCCAGGCAACAGAAACCCTATTCGAAACACTGAAGCGTTTTGTGGCCTGGATTATTTGAAGGGTTCATAGAGCTCCAGTAAGGGCCCTCAAATGTTTTAAAACTACGGGTGTTACTCTTATTACTCTCCTCACCTTTCCTACACATTATTATGTTATATTTATTAACTTTGGTGTTACTTTCCCCTGATATCTGACAAAATATTTTATACTGGTCAGTACAATATAACATTTGCAGTATGAAATATGATTATGAAATATTATAATTTTATAAAAATAGTATTGTAGTGTTGGTCAAAATAAAGAACTCTACAATAAATAACAGGTGGATTATCTATTATGTCTAAAAAAAAAAAAAAAAAAAAAAAAATTGTCCTTATATACCAACCTCAGTTAAGTATAAAGTTAGTATTCTATTGCATCCCTTCATTTTCTTAATTATTATCCTTATTCTGAATACTAAACCATCCTAGGGTAGTAAACATGATGACAACTTACATGTGTACAGTCACGAGCTCTGGTTGAAGCTTCGAAAAATCCCAATTCACCAACAAACTAATTCCAATGGAGATCTTATTGTGCATTTATTTACTGTCTCTAGGTATTCGAAGCAAACCTGGATACTTATTAATGCTCGTGGCTTGTTGCTTCGAATAGCCTGATCGAGTATGAAACAAACTCGAGCAAATATGAAAGGCGTTGTAATTGGTTCATTAGTATGTCAAATGATTCGAAACTTCATCAAGACTCTGGGTACATATTTTGGAGTGAGTGTACACGCTTCACTATACAAGCTGAAAATAATAAACTGACGTGAGTAGCCTGTACCAACACTACTGATTAGTCGTGAATACAAAGTTACAAACCTTTCACAGACAAACCCTAAAGCTGAAGAACACAATAACAAAAGCTGAAGAACACGTTAACAAAAAGCTGAAACGATAACAAAAGCTGAAGAACACGATAACAAAAGCTGAAGAACACGATAACAAACGCTGAAGAACGGATACCAGGGTACGGATACCGAAATAATAAGATGCCGGGATTAACGTGATAGAGTTGAGTTACACAGAACTTTTCTTGTTCATCTTTATTGAGAATGGTCAAGTATAAGTTTGCATACAAGGGTGGAGATACATTTGTATATTTGATTGGTATAACAATATTAATAATTCATAATGACCTCCTCTGGCCAAAAGAAGATGTCAGTATTTTTATGGCTGTGATATTGGTGTGCATTCAATTCATATACTGTACAAAGATTGTAAATTCACTTTTGTTACATTGGAGTGCCTTGATTCCTTTAAAGTATGCCAGGAAACAGGATCAGATGAACAAAATTAATGATGTTGTGTTGCTTGGAATAGCTTGGATGATTCAGTTGCTCCAAATTTATCAACACAACGTGTGTATAGTTGTATTTAACATGCGTCTAGTTGTATTTAACATGTGTCTAGTTGTATTTAATGTGTCTAGTTGTATTTAATGTATGTAGTTGTATTTAATATGTGTATAGTTGTATTTAACATGTGTCTAGTTGTATTTAACATGTGTCTAGTTGTATTTAACATGCGTCTAGTTGTATTTAACATGTGTCTAGTTGTATTTAACATGGGTCTAGTTGTATTTAACATGCGTCTAGTTGTATTTAACATGTGTCTAGTTGTATTTAACATGGGTCTAGTTGTATTTAACATGTGTCTAGTTGTATTTAACATGCGTCTAGTTGTATTTAACATGTGTCTAGTTGTATTTAACATGTGTCTAGTTGTATTTAATGTATGTAGTTGTATTTAACATGTGTCTAGTTGTATTTAACATGTGTCTAGTTGTATTTAACATGCGTCTAGTTGTATTTAATGTGTCTAGTTGTATTTAACATGTGTCTAGTTGTATTTAACATGTGTCTAGTTGTATTAACGTGCACGACACAGACACCGGCTGTGATGTTCATACACACCCATAGAACAATGCCAATACAGTCTGCCGTGTGTAGATACACCTTGAGAGATCTCTAGGTCATTAAGGAACGTAGCAACTCCCATACTGTGGGGATGACCTTGTTCCCACATTGGGTTTTGTAGGGATATGGGTTGTCCTTCTACAGTCTGCCAGTTGTCATTCACTTTATGTACACCGATCCACATATAAGGATGAATTGGGTATGAACCACCTGTAAACACACGACAAATATTGATATAATAATGTACCCAGGAACTAAATATATGTACAGTCGGCGGCAGAAGTTCTGTCGCCTAACCTGCTTCAACGAGACACACAAAATTCATGGACTCAAAAAATACACACGTTTTCTACACCTAACAATCTCGAGTCTATGAACATCGCGTGCCTCAGTGAAGCAAGTGAGGCGACAGGACTTTTGCCGCCGACTGTACACCCATCCACATGATTATAAGGATAAGTTGGGTATGAACCACTTGTAAACATACGACACATGTTGAAACAATAATGAACCCAGGAACTAACTTTATATTAATTAAGAAACCAATGATATAGATTTCATTTGATTGGTTAAATGGATTATGTTATTCAATAATTATAAACTACTATATAACCAATATACATACGATTATATACAATATATTATACATAAGCAACCGACTCACTTACCAACTTCTTGCCAGGTTTGACTGAAAGTTTGCATATCAACACAATCATCAAAGGAAGCCAAGTCAACAGTCCATTCAGAAGAGGAAACAGCCTGACAATAATCTCTACATTCTTGCCAAGTCATGTTTACTCCAGGTTGGTCAATGATGCTAAAACAACCAGTACCAGATGGGAAGAAGTCGGTGGGACATTGAGCAGCTGTTGAGGGAAGGAGGGAAAGTAGAGGAAGCAACAGAGAAGTCATATGGTGCCCGAGGAAGAAGATTATTAAGAGATGGGACAGTAAACACAAAAAGTCATATGGTGCGGGTATTGGTGCCCGAGGAAGAAGATTATTAATTAAGAGATGGGACAGTAAACACAAAAAGTCATATGGTGCGGGTATTGGTGCCCGAGGAAGAAGATTATTAATTAAGAGATGGGACAGTAAACACAAAAAGTCATATAGTGCGAGTATTGGTGCCCGAGGAAAAAGATTATAAAGAGATGGGACAGTAAACACAAAAAGTCATATGGTGCGGGTATTGGTGCCCGAGGAAAAAGATTATAAAGAGATGGGACAGTAAACACAAAAAGTCATATGGTGCGGGTATTGGTGCCCGAGGAAAAATATTATAAAGAGATGGGACAGTAAACACAAAAAGTCATATGGTGCAGGTATTGGTGCCCGAGGAAAAAGATTATAAAGAGGTGGGACAGTAAACACAAAAAGTAATAAATGAAAAAGAAGGGACAACAGAAGTGAAAGCCCGTTTTAGTTGACTTTTAGGATAATCATGGATATTGGGGAGAAATAATGACTGTGTAGATATAAACATTAGTTAGTATCACATACATACATACATACATACATATACATACATTCATTTGTTGTCACATTTATATTCTTGTTGTTCGCATGACTTGAATGACTTAAGGTTTAATGTCAATGAGGCTGAATTAAAACCATATTAATTAATTAAGGACCCTGTGATTGTGTATGAGAATTGGAGGCTTCTGATTCCTCCTGACTATTATGCCACGAAACAAACAAGCTCCTTCAATATAGGTGTGTGTATTTGGTGGTAATATTTGAAGGACTCATTTATATACATACATCCAATTTTCTTACTACAATCAAAAGGTCTCGTAAATATTTCAATGTTTCTTACCGGCCGTAGCCACAAAGACCACAGCAGCAACGATGAGACGACCCAAGATAGACATGATGATGTTATTAAGAATTGAGTGAAGAGAAGGTGAGAATGTGTCCATTATATACCCATCAACCATGGGATTTAATTATATGATAACACACCTGACGAGGTCATTATTACAAAAAAAGCTTTATCATGTGTACAGTACATGATGTTCTTCATGTTACTCTGCCTGGAAACGAAAAGAAACAATAACAAGAATAGAAATACAAGAAAAATACAAGAATAATACAAGAGAAATACAGTATTAAGTGTACAAGATGTTAACTTATTGTCCTTCATGTTACTCTGCTTGGAAACAAAACGAAACAATAACAAGAATAGAAATATAAGAATAATACAAGAATAATACAAGAGAAATACAGTATTAAGTGTACAAGATGTTAACTTATTGTCCTTCATGTTACTCTGCTTGGAAACAAAACGAAACAATAACAAGAATAGAAATATAAGAAGAATACAAGAGAAATACAGTATTAAGTGTACAAGATGTTAACTTATTGTCCTTCATGTTACTCTGCTTGGAAACAAAATGAAACGATAACAAGAATAGAAATATAAGAATAATACAAGAATAATACAAGAGAAATACAGTATTAAGTGTACAAGATGTTAACTTATTGTCCTTCATGTTACTCTGCTTGGAAACAAAAAGAAACTATAACAAGAATAGAAATACAAGAATAATTCATGAAAAGTAGTATTAGTTGAATGATACAAGAGAAATACCGTATTAATTAAGTGTACAAGATGTTAACTCATTGTTACTCTGCTTCTCTTACACATAGAGTTAAGGGATTTACTGTCTATAGGTATTCAAAGATGTTATAGTGTATTTATTAACTGTCTATAGGTATTCAAAGATGTTATAGTGTATTTATTAACTGTCTATAGGTATTCAAAGATGTTATAGTGTATTTATTAACTGTCTATAGGTATTCAAAGATGTTATAATGTATTTATTAACTGTCTATAGGTATTCAAAGATGTTATTATGTTATATTTACTGTCTATAGGTATTCAAAGCACACCTATTAGTGCTCGTGTCTGTACGTGGTCGCGAATTTACGAGCTCGAGTGTACAACTGCATAAAATTACCACTATCTTAAAATAATGAGATAGAAAGAGAACTTTAACAGGGAGATAGTTAAAAATAATGACAGAGAGAGAAAGAACTTTAACAATTAAATAGTTAAAATAATGAGAGAGAGAGAGAGAGAGAGAGAGAGAGAGAGTACAGTACATGGTAGTGTCGTGTGCAGTAGGAGGGACAACTATTGGTGCGTGTTGGTTAGTTACTGTCTGGGACGGGAAGGTGTGGGAGTGTTGTGTCAGTATCACCTGTACAGTACACACACATCGGTTGTCTCTGTCTCGTCTGTGTGTGTGTGTGTGTGTGTGTCTTATCACCTGCATGCCTGCCTGCCCTCACGTATACCCATCGTTCACACACACACACGCACACACATATAAACACGTCTCTGAAAGGCAATATATCTCGGGAATTTCCAGATGTTAATTAAGGTTGGAATTCTGTTATTGTTACATTGGAGTGTCTTGATTCCTCCAAAGTATGCCAGGAAACAGGATCAGAAGGAGTAAAGATAATGGCGTTCTATTGCTTGGAATAGTTTGGAGGATTCAGTTGCTCTAGATTTACCAATACAACACTTCCCTCTTAATAAATTAAGGTCCCTGTGTTCGTGTATGATGATTGATCTGAGACCCCAATGTTTATCTTGTCGTTGGGAGGGTAGGAGTCTCAAGGTGATATGTTAATGAATGTCTGGGAATATTCTCACCTGCTGGTATGAAAAGAAAAGTGTTTAGGCTTACTTGTACACTCGAGCTCGTAAATATAGCATACCACGTACAGTCCTGAGCACTAATAAGCATCCAGGTGTGCTTTGAATATCTGGAGACCATAAATAAATGTACAATAATATCTTTGAATACCTATAGACAGTAAATAAATGTACAATAATACCTTTGAATATCTATAGACAGTAAATAAATGTACAATAATACCTTTGAATACCTATAGACAGTAAATAAATGTACAATAATACCTTTGAATAACTAATTATTAAAAAAAACATTAAAAAATAACTAATTATTAAAAAAAAAATTATTCAGACTGAAACCAAACGCTCCCAAGACGGTCTTGGTACCCCAATCCTCCGCTTGGACAACCAGATGACGTCTCAAGACCAACAACGTATCCATCCAAGCTCGCCTCAGACCAGCGATTCGGTAAACACAAGGATTAACATAAACTAAAGGAAAAGAAAATATTGAAAATAATAGATAAAGAAAAAAGCACAGAATCGGTATTTAATATACAAACGAGACAAAATTTGAGTGCCGTTCGAAACTTGTAAAGGCAAAACTCCTCAGTCCTCACCTATCAAGTATCAACTCAACTGAACTCAACTGAACGTCAAACACTGAAGAATTTTTATCCTGTGAAAATTAATTACAAAATGTGTTTATTGGAGCAAATTAAGCATCTGCATGATAATGGTCTGCACTCCAACTTAATTACCTTGGTGAGTAACGTTAATAAAGGTTAATTATGTTGATTTAGGGGTTAATTTGGTGTAAGTTGGTTTAGTTTGGGGTTGATTAAAATGATACTTGGTCGAATTACGTTAAACTTAATTACCTTGATGAGTAACGTTAATAAAGGGTTCATAGGGGTTGCTTAGGTGTGTAACTTGGGTTACTGGTAAAATTAGAGAAATACTCCATTCGGTAAATATTGAAAGAATTGCCGTTATTGCATACCGTTTTTCTACCTTCATTACTCACCTATTTAGACCATTCTAAGACTATTTTCTTCTATGGTATTTCCAATTCAAATGGGGCATTTTGAAATTAGCCTGACCTTACTTAACCTATCCTAGACACAGCAGACTACCGGGACCTAATCTGGGCAAACTACCGGGATATAACCTGTGTAAACTATCATAAAGTGACTGGGACAAATCCCCGGGACCTAGTCGGATGTGGTAACACTGCGCGGGCCTAGCCCAAAAAGGAATACTTCTGTTCTAATACTGGTTTAATTAACGTTTAGGGTTGGGGTAGGTATGGGATAATCAATGTTGCTTAATCGAATAATACTGGTTTAATTAACGTTTAGGGTTGGGGTAGGTATGGGATAATCAATGTTGCTTAATCGAATAATACTAGTTTAATTAACGTTTAAGGTTGGGGTAGGTATGGGATAATCAATGTTGCTTAATCGAATAATACTGGTTTAATTAACGTTTAGGGTTGGGGTAGGTATATGGGATAATCAATGTTGCTTAATCGAATAATACTAGTTTAATTAACGTTTAGGGTTGGGGTAGGTATATGGGATAATCAATGTTGCTTAATCGAATAATACTAGTTTAATTAACGTTTAGGGTTGGGGTAGGTATGGGATAATCAATGTTGCTTAATCGAATAATACTAGTTTAATTAACGTTTAGGGTTGGGGTAGGTATGAGATAATCAATGTTGCTTAATCGAATTATGTTAAGGAGGTAAGCTAGCTATAGTAGTCTGGAGCAAAGGATTCATCCAAGCTCTTTCAGGCAACAGGTCACCATTACTTTAGCTTTTCTGGCTCTGTTTCATGGCACATTAAGGAGGAATCAGTAGCCCCTAATGGGAGGAGGTGGTTTGGGAGCGGGGGATTTGGAGGGTGAAAAATACATAAAATTAAGGTACGGTAATGTTCCAGTGTATTGCCTTTTTCTATTACGATGTTCCTACCTTCTTTATCCACTAATTTGTACCATTCTAAAACACGTTTATTTTATGGCACATTCCTCAGCAATGTCCCATTTTCAAGGTATATTCAAATGTGGCATTTTGGAATTAGCCTAATGTTAACGTTACTAACCTAGACCGCAGCAGACTACAGGGACTTAACCTGGACAAACTACCATGATCTAGCCGGATGTGGCAATGCTGCTACCAAATGGCAATAAACTGGATAAATACCAAAATTATCCATCTTATTTGTCATATTTGCCACTTTAAATTACCTGACAGGGCTATGTGGTCTGTAAAGGGGGGGGGGGGATGAAGTGGTTGGCCTCGCCCACCCACACACAATTCAGTCCAAGGTTCAGTCAGCCTGTATTAGCCAATCTCAGGACCATATTCAAGAATGTTTGAGGTGCATATGATGGTCCAGGGTTCAGTGACTAAAGAGGGGCTGCCTTTCAGTACCAAATGGCTGTAGGCACTTTAACTGTAAATCCAACAAACCATGCATTATTTAGCTTGGACAAGCATCCTTTTGGTTTCTAACTACACCTTTAATTATACCGTAGATTGGTAGTGGTACAGAAGAGCCACAGAAAATGAATATACTTACCAATATCCTTCATAATTATGTTGGTGGTTGTTTTTGCTTTATGAGCCAACCCAGTGTGACTGTACATTTTGACTATGTTTGATTTTCCCCCCTGTGTTTGTCCATGTCCAGATTTGGTTAGGTGGGTTAGGTAAAGTCAGGCTGACTTATTTATTTGTTTTTCCCTCAATCCAGCCTCTTGGGGGGGGGGGATCAAACATGGTCAGTATGCACTATCACTCTTATATTTCAACATATTAAAACAGGGAATGATTGATTATCCAAAAAAAATTGATTTCCATTACTGTGGCTCTTATACCTGGTATTTACAGTACCAGTATCATACTTGTTGTTTAAATTATTCAGGATCATACGACATTTGAACTACTCATATTTCTTCATACACTTTTCTTTACAGTACTTTTAATTTAGATTTTTCAGTATCATACGAGCTTTGACCTGCTCGAATTTCTTCATACACTCATCTTTCGTCCAGAATTAACCCAAGGCACAATAATGCATAATGTACTTTAAATTTTCAGGGTAGTTTGGTGCTAACAGTAGCAGAGAATCAACCAGAGAACTCCCTCCTACCAGCTGCCCGCTACCAAACTTTGGTATATGTTGGCCGCTCACTCCACAGCCAAGGGGAGTTTAGGCGGGCGGAGGCAACTTTCAAGGAGGCTTTACAGTATGCAAAGGCCACAGCCAAAACCAAGATTGCTAAGACATCAGACATGTTTAAAGAAGGCCTCACAGAGATAGGTGAGGTTAATCTAGATTGTTGCTATATTCTATTTGCACTCTTTAACCCAAGGAGCAGCTGGTTTTCACAATGATTCATACATTGGGTGTACAGTAGTCTGGAACAGCCTCTGGCAAACTTTTTCTTTGTTTGATAACTTGTCTTTCAGTTGTAGAACAGATTGTATTGTACAATATACCCAGTTGTTCCGTGTTGCCTTGATTGGGAGCATTTTTATATATTTTTTTATAAACCGAATGGTTATATAAAAATTATTATCATGCTCTGTCAGATGTGAAATATGAGATGGCTGAGTGCAACATGTCAGTGAGACAATACACCCAGGCTCTGACATTGCTAGAGTCAATTCCTCAGCGCCACCGTACTCCTAAAGTCAACATGAAACTGGGACATTTGTATCAGCAGGGTGGCATGGAACGACCTGCCATCACGGCCTACAAAGAAGTTCTCAAGGTAAGAATATTTATATGTGCGTATTTGTGGATGTGTGTGTGTATTTATGCTTAATAATTTCCTTTAGCTCTTATTGATTTACCACAGCCTTGCTCTACCATGACTTTGAATCACTTTCTTCTGGTGCTTTAATTTTGGACATTGCTTCTACAGTATTATATTCTTTCACTGCATGTCTCCTCCTATCTTGAGATCATGCAACACTTACCATGCTTTTCAGTGTCATTCTTTGTTTCTCCCTACTCCATAATGCAAAAGTTAGCAATACTCTCAGCACTTGAAAATATCATGATTCCTCTTTCCTATGACCTATGCTTCTTCATTTGCAATGTGTCTTGGCATCTTGAATGTATTGGAACATGATTTTGGACCTCTCTCTCTTTTCTCATTTCACCAATTAAGATATCAGACAGGCTTCTTACACTACTGTAAAGTGAACTTATGGCTACTATGTGTGTTGCAGGAGTGTCCTTTGGCCTTGGAAGCAGTACAGGAGTTGCTGAGTCTGGGTGTACGTGGGGCAGAGGTGGCCTCACTCATGATTAACATTCCTGGGTCCTGTGCAGCTACAGAGTGGTTTGTATCTTGCCTTCATCCTATATAGTACATTTTTCTGATGATTTTGTACACAACTTCTCTATGTGCCATACTCTCACTGCTTTCTTGTAGTACAGTACAGTACTGTTGTCTACTTACAGGTTAAACTACTGTATATTGGAATGAGTGTATATTCTTTGCAGGTTATCCTTATGGGTAAAAGGTCATGCATACCTACACAACAGGGATTATCCAAATGCGATAAATTCCTTTAGGCAGTTGGAAGAAAACTCTGCTCTTAGTAGGAATGTGGATATTCTTGCCACCCTTGGAGAATCGTACTACTTGGCAGGAGACTCAAAGAATGCATTGACCATGTTACAGAGAGTAAGTCAAGGATCATTCTTTCATTTTTAGAGTAGATAAGGCAGAAAAATAACAATGAACAATTAGAATTTATTAGATCACAGCAATGTATATTTTTTCTGAGTGTGCCTCACTTTGGCCCAATGTAGCTTATCATTGCAGCTACACACATCTATGTACAGTTGCCAAAAAAGGTATTGCGACAACTCTTGATAGAACTTTAACCCTAGTAATATCCACAACTATTTGTATATGGACTATAAGCATGTATAGCAGAAGGAAATATACATATCCTTCTGTAATACATACTTATATTTCCTACAAACAATAATGGACATTAATATATTTAATGTTGTATCTATAGTTGTCGCAATACCTTTTTTGGCAACTGTACCTAATAAGATTGTCTCTGTTCCTATAGGCTCATTCAGTCAACCACTTAAACTTAAGGGGATCTGACTTACTAGCTTCCCTGCTGGCTTCAGAAAAAAGGAGTCGGGAACTTGAAGACCTTGCAATGCTGACCACTTCTGTGAGTGATACAGCCCCACAGCCATGGATCACTATGGGTTACTACTGTCAATTTAGCAAGAAAACTACCAAGGCTATCTATTTTGCACACAAGGTAAGTACAGTAATTAATAAGAGTTTTAGAAGTCATATATATATATATATTCTGAGTTCAGATTGCATTGCAGTTGCCTGCTATGTCTGTAAAACTTTGCTTTACTTTGAATGCAAAGTTGACCTGTCCTTACAAGGGTGCTAGTGGCACTTACATAAATTTCACTGTATGAAGAAAATCTGATGTTTTTTAATGAAATAATGTTGTACCGTATTTATTTTACCCTTTCGCTGCGTAATTCGATTAATTACAATTGATTGCAAATGTTTTAAATGTGGGCATTTCACAGTAAAAGGGTTAATTTAAAGAAAATGGCTTGTTTCTATCATGGAGTTTATATAATGCAGCTTGAGTTAGATTAAGAAAATATCAGTAAATATAATGTATATAAATGATTGAATTTACTCAAAGCAAAATACATACAGTAGTTTGAGCTTAATGATAATATGAGTACCGTATTGCAGCTGTTTTATATTTCAGGCTTGTTCAATCAATCCTCGATGTGTTGAAGGTTTGTTGCTAAAAGGCACGCTGCTGCTCGAACTTAAAAAACTTCAGGAGGCTGTAATGCACTTCAGGGAAGCTATGCAGATTGCTCCTCATCGATTTGAACCGCATAAAGTAAGTAATAAAAGGTCTGTTTGTGATCACTAATAAAATTTATTTGCAAAACTGTAATACTATTTTTTCTAACAGGGTTATATGCAGCTTAAATTAGTTTCAGATTAGGCTATAAAATGTTGTTTAGCATACAGGAAATGACAATATAGTACAGGTAAGTTGTGTGTGTGTGTGTTCTTTATTTTTCTCTCTCCTCTCTCTCAAAAAATGATAATTTTTTTTAAAGATTCTCTAATTATCAAAATTATATCATTGTTAGAGGCCATCTATTATACATTTAGGCCCTGTACTGTACCTCCTCATGGAGAGCTGTCTACCTCTCCTGTACCTCCTCATGGAGAGCTGTCTACCGCTCCTGTCTATACCTTTTTGATGTAAAGAGTATTACTTTATAAATGAAAGTGTTGTTGTTTGATAAGGTTTTCTTTACAGGGTCTTGTTGACTGCTACTTAGCAATGCATCGTTCCAGGGAAGCAGTAACTATAGCAAGCAATGCATGCAAGTTGTTGGGCCAGACTCCAAGAGCTCTCACAGTATGTACAATACAGTATAGCAGTTATTTATGCCTTAGTTTAATAATCATATACATATTAAACTTGAAGTGGGAGGGCAAGATATTTTTAGGCGATAATAATTAAAAAGAATTAAGCAATTCATGTTTTAAAATAACATATACACATGCAAAACTAATCAGATGTGGAGTCTGGGAATGTTCATATATAAACTAAAACTATTTTAATGAACTTGTTATGATCTAATTTACCTGTAGTACATCTGCAGTAATGATATGGCTACATATTCTGTTCATTCTTTTATTTATTTTTGTTTTCCAGCTATATGCTTCTGTTCTAATAAAAGATACACTGACAGTCAGTAAAGGGAAAAGTTTGCTGGAGAAAGCCCTGAAGGAAGATCCCTACCATCTCCCAGCTGTGTACTTATTATGTGAACTATATGAACAGGTATGTTATCCTTAGACCGGGTTTTCCCACAGGGTCATCATAAAGTATGTGATTGTATGTAATACAGTCTTCCATAATAGCCTCCTGTATAATTGAAAGTGTTGGGTGATGTGCTGCATCCTGGACAAGAATACAGGATGGACCCATCCAATATATCATCTGATAATCCAGCCTAGCCAGCTGGTGTACTGTGTCATGGGGAAGGGAGGATTCAGATGAGGACAATTTAATTAAGGTGCTGTACATGTATCTGAATGTTCTCCAAGAGTGACTGGATGGATATGCTTCTGGAAATTGGTTTGGGCTGGGCAAGGTGGGAATGAAGATACTGTAATATTTATATAAGGTAATATGTGTTGGACATTGTATTGATGTACTTTGGCATGTGTAGGTATTTTGCTATGTAGCTAGTGTATGGTTGTTGTGAAGGCTGTAGCAGGTATTCTATCCAAATGTAAATGCTAACTGAGCCTTGCTTTCAGCAGGACATGTCAATGAAAACTTTATTTTGCAGGATATGAGGTATGAAGCAGCCATAGAACTGTTACGAAAACAAGTGGCAGTTCAATCCACTAGTAGACTACACCAAATGTTGGCAGATTTCTTCTCTCGAGTACATGATGAGGAAAAAGCTGCACATCATTTTGGCATTGCCTTAAGGTGAAAATATTCATCATTAGTATATTATGCTTTTCTCTATCTAGAGTCCTAGACACTGGAAAATAATGCTCAGGCAGTCTCCAACTTATGGAAATAATATTGGTTCTAGAAGGTCTGTTAAAAGTTTTATTTTTTCACAAGTCCAAGTTTACTCTTACAGAGACATTTTTTATTATAATTCATCAAGCTGAATACTTCCCCCTTATAATTAATCAATTTTGGTTGTTAATTTTAAGGTGAAATGAATGCATTCTGTCTAATTGAAACACACACAATGATAGTACTTGAATATCATATGTCATATGTGTATAAGTTACATAGATATTATAATTTGTTTTGAGCAGCCATGAGCCGAGTAACCCGAGAGCACTTGAAGGAATGCAGAAGATGGAGGCAGCCCCTGATACTGTTGAACCTCCACCATACATGGAGGTTGAAGAAGACATAGCTGACTCAGAGGTGAGATTATTGCTACACTATAATACAAGTAGTTTAATGTATCAATATGGAAAATATTATAAAGATAAAAAACTGTAATAGAAAATAAAAGAAAACAGCAAATACTGTGCATAGACAATTGACTCATTCAATAATGTTGTATTGATATGAAGTATGACATTTTTACAGGGAGAAGTTGAAGAAAGTGACCTAGAAGCTGTGTGGTCTGATGTTGACTTTTCCTTTGGTGGGCAGTAGCATTCAGCCTCACCGTCACATCCTGATGGAAAGGTAACCTCAGGGGGGGGGGGGGTTGATGGTCTGCCTCTCTCACTTTTCGTAGTAGATAAAACTGAACTTTTCAAATTTGAAATTCTGTAACCAGAAAATTTTGCTTTCCAAATGCTTTAACTAGGTAGGAAATCACCTGTGATCATCATTACTTACCAACTGGCGTCTTATGTTCTAAATTTAGAGCTTCCATTTGTCAAACATTTCCCTAATTATTGGTCAACCATCTTGGGGTTTAGATTGTGGAAGCATAGCATATATTAATTATCACAGCTGGAGGTGTATTATGATCTCTTGGTATAATATAATATTGTTCGTCATCATCAATTAGTCTTTTGTGGTATATTTATTAATGATGTGAATGCAGTACAGTATTAAGGTATACTTTGTACTAACACTTACATTTGGTGGGTATTTTCTGTATTGATATAATACTGTACATTTAGAAACATGTACACACATTCATATTCATCCAGATTGACACAAAAGCTCCAGATGTTCCTGTATAATTTCCTTGATACATGTATTGCTCACTTTTCTCATCTCTCTGTCTAGTTTCCAGCTATATATTGTCTTCATTAATTCACCATCATCATTTGGTATGCCAGTAAGTTCTATGATAAAAGAAAGATCATTCAATGAGAAATAAAAAACATAGAAAAAAATTACTTTAGCAAATCTAGGTGCCAAATGGGGTGGTAATAAAGGGAGTAATTTGTTGTGGGAAATTGGAGTGCTACTGATTATACCACACTATCTCCATTGAATATATTTTATAGTGAGCTTTCTATACAATTCATTTGTATACTATCTGTTTTGCCAGGATGTACAGTATTCCAATAGTATATTGAGAGAGTCCTGTATACAAGTGCTGTAATTAAAATTGATTCATGTGTGTCAGGATGTCAACAACATTTTTGATAATGAGCAGCTGTAGGTTTTGATATTGTTTTGGTGCCTCACAAGTAACACTGGCTATTCCATGTTGGAATTAAGTCTTTTGGTGTATTGGGAAGCACAAACTGGCAGCACAGTTTAACCTTATAGAAAATTATTAAGAGCACTATTGTAGATTAATTATTTAAATATTATTTATTTTCCAAGTCTGTTGTACAGTGATTTATTATTAACATCAGAGCTGTAAGTCATTATTCAAGTTGACTTCCTATAGAAAGGCAAAAATAGTCCTTATTTGTTTATGATGGAGAGCTCTTAAAACATTCAAAGCACTTGCATACCATATCATTGTATTAAGTCCCATTCATTTCATCATGCGATAGACACCCACATTCATTAAAGTTATTCTCCTGTTTACAGCTAGGAGGAATATATTGATATGTTCTTTTTGTTTTGACAATTATCTTTAATGCATATGTCAGCAATAAACTTAGTTACATGATTTCCAGCACTCTTGATAACCCAATATGTATCTTCAGAAAGAGTAGGACATTTTCTTTAAAATAATTGTTTTATGTTGACTGATTACATTACAAATGTAATAATGTATATTTTGGGAATGGTACATATTGTAGTATTGGTGAGATCGGATATTCATATTACAGTATAGTCACCAGGTGTTTCACTATTGCTTGAAATTACAGTATCTTTATACTCATTATCATCAATACTACATTTAAAGGACCAGGGATGAAAAACTAAAATTAGAATTAACAGATAGCGAAGCAGAACACCCAGTGAAAAGAGTTACACTCACTCTCAAACCCATGAAAATCTCTGCTCCATACACAAGTTTATGCACCCATAATGAAGGTCCTTGGAAGTGCACAAGATATTTGCTTTAAAAATTTGATCAGAGTCTGTTTTGCTATTGTGCAGCTTTTGCCTCCCAGGTAACAAAATGCACTAAAGATACTCTGGAACACACCATGACATCACCAGATATGAGGGAAGGATGCCTCAACTTTTATTCCTTAATACTGTATACTGTAAAGGTGATAGATATACATTTTATTGAGAAGAGCAGAAAATGGTCGTGGCACAGTACTAGACTAAATTTAGGAAGTAGAGAACACATCATTGTCTGCACCAACAAAGCCAAAAATACACGTCCAAGTCATTTCTTTCTTGTTAGCAGTTCAGTGAAGTATACCTTAAATACATGTACAGTTGGCAGCATAAGTTAGCTTCTTCTCTACCTCCTAAAATATGAGCCAAGTCATGTTGTAACACTATATTATTTCTGAATGCAACTTTATCTGGTCAATATACCATTACATGTATTAGCTACATGGGGATGGACGTGTATTTATGCTGCCGGATGAACATTTTCCTGAAGTTATGCAGGTAGTAGAAAATGGAATATACTATTTTATTAAAGGTGTAACTCATATTTTCCCAGTTGAGTGGAATTGGCTGCTATAGGATGTCTTTAATTGTCCTTCCTTTCTTCATTTTCCTTCGTCTTTGCTGTAATGTCTTATTGTTTCCTCCTCCCTTTTGGTATAAGGTATTTCATCTTTCCTTCTCTATTACATATAATATAATCTCTGACCACCACTATAAACGATTTTTTATCAGCGGAAAGCACTTGTCCATTCTGTACCAATAAATCACAGCTTAGGATCGATCTAATATACTCGTATTAAAGACCCACAATTATATATATCATAAAAACACACTTATCAATCCGAGGACCCCAGCCCCGATTAATCCAATCTAAAGAGAAGATAACGTACGTAGAGAAAGAAAGATAAGTAGTAATTAGCTCAATAAAAAAAATATCAGCCCTACGCTTGAAACCAGCCAATCCCACACCATCAAAGACAAATTCACCAAGGCTGTTCCACAATATAACACAGACCATGGCACAGTGTATATACTCATATATGAGTATATACACTGTGGACAGGGTTGCCACTCTACTTTTAGCGATGGTACCAGCTCAAGCTACTGAAAAGTATCAGATTACCTCAAAACGTACCAAAATAAACAAAAAATTAATTTATTTACTTTATTTGCACGTTTTTCTTATGCTTCTCTGTATTCACGTGTCTTTCCAGCTGCGTTACACTTCCTGATAATTCACTTTCACGTGCAAATCAGTATGATTTAGTTGAACATTTCTTGGCTCATGCTATGAATCATCCATGGAGAAAACCTACTGTCATATAACTACTTTAACAAAAAATATAATCTTGTTTTTTTTCTTTCTTTCTGTACCACTGTCACTGTCACTATCTGTGTTATCAGGCTGTACAGGTTTTCTCTTACTTTGCCTATTCATTTTTTTTCAGCCTGCAAAAAATAAAAAAGGAACGGTAACACCAATCATTATACGTAGTGTTGTAATTGGTCAGTGATTAAGCCAGTATGATCACAATCACTAATTTTGTTCAGCGACTTGAAAGATTTATTTTATTTTCTTGTCTTGGTCATAGCATCAAAAACTCGTAGGCTATTAAACGAAATTCGTGAGAACGTGTCCTGGACAGCTGCTGTGCCACTTTTCCAGGAAAGTGCCTATAGCTCGTGGCAGTTTTGTGTGTTGATTCTCACAGAATAGTACCAGAAAAATTGCATTTTCTCTAAAGTCGTACCAAACGTACTTGACAATCCCCAAAACACCAAATCTGGTACTTTAGTACCAAAATCGGCAACCCTGACTGTGGACCAAGGGACATAACAAACTATCGCCTGTATACTGACAAGTCCTACAGCGCGGACAAAACTTCTACAATAGGGTAAATTGATCAAAGAATGTGTGTGACCATGCATGCAGGTTAAACAAATTGAACGTTATTTGACAGTAAAATACATATATGTTTGTTTGTTAATACAGTAGGCTATAGCTATTGTGATTATTACAAGATTCGTTTTAAAGTAATAATTTTAAGTTTTATTACTTTGTAAGGTCAGACTATATAGGCTACTAGTTACTATTTGTACCAAACATAAACTCTAAGTTGTATTCATACACGGCAACCTCATATGCACAGAGCTGCACGTCAGCACCTCTGCCAACTCATTGTAACCATTAAAGTTGTGTGTCTTGTCTCTTGTCACTGTACCAACTTCACCTTGGCAGTGGTGGGTAGGCAGCACATTCGGCTCCGTAAGTTGATATACATTTCTTCGTATTGTCTCTTATTACACAATTGTTATAATTATTTTTGGCATGTTTCTTGGTATATATCGTCTACGTTTTCCAATTCCATTCTTGGGTGCGAGTATAATTCTTTGCGTTAAAAAATGTAGACGGATTCAATCAATATATTCCTCCTCCTTGTACGTGGTTGTTGTAGGTGTAGCTGCTGGTGTTCATTCCTGTTCATTATTACTGTTGAATAAGCTAAAATATTATCATTATTCATCTGTCAATCTCGAAGGTCAAATTCTTGTTTTCAAAATTCATGAACACTGGTGAAGGGTAATAAGCTATATTATGATGACAAGGACGTATGGGAGACTTTGGGAGTAGTGTATTCCCTGTAACCATGACAACGCATTGACCTTCTTGTGTCGCAAAGTATTATTATGCGAGGAATAGGCCTAGTTTACATAGCCGTATACTGAACACAAGAGTAGAATAATTCATGTCATGATTTATATGCACACGAAATAAAGGGGAGTTGTCAGCGCTGTGTCTCGAAACTATTAATTCCACACATCAAGTATAAAATGAACCATAATGAATTAAATAGTGGTCCCATAGCAATTAGAAATATACTCATTCAGTACATGTAATAAGATGGTGTGAGAGCGAGCAGCCCAACACACGTCACTTCACTGTTGAGGCACAATGTTATGGTAGGGCAAGTCGATGGGTCGCATGCAAGGACATTAAATTGTGGTATGTACGATGGCCTGGTACCGGTACAATGACTTCATAAATAAACAACAGAGCCGTCGTACCGGTACAGTACCTTACACCACAAATGTCCTTGTATACGGCTTAATGTCTAATAAGTAATATGACGTTGCAGTAGCAGTAGTAGGTTACAGGTAGCAGTAGCAGGATGGTACGCATGGCAGTCTTGTCAACATGTGCCCTCAGTCAATGGGCACTCGATTACCGGGGCAACTATGAGAGGATAATCGAGTCTATTCAGGCGGCCAAAGCAGCTGGATCAAGGTATCGTTGTGGCTCCGAACTCGACATCACGTAAGTTTCATCATTATCCAAGTCAATTGGAAATACTGTATGTAAATTATGAATATATGGGGCGGGTATGACACACCATTCAGCTATTGTCACTTTATAATACTAATGCTTAAACAGAGTTTTAAGTAACTATAACTAGAGTTACTTAATGCAGCAAGATTGCATCAACACAGTTGCAAACAATGAATTCGTCAGTAATTGGTAATTTAACAGCATCCCCGAGGTGTTAAGTAATAAAAAAATTAAAGATAAGTCTCGTATACACAATGTAATGTGAAGCTGTAACACATGTTAAAGTAAGTGTTTGTATTGCAGTGGGTATGGGTGTGGTGATCATCACTTGGAGATAAACACACTACAACAAGCATGGAAGGTTGTGGCATCTCTCTTACAACACCCTGCTTGTTCTGATATCATGGTGGATGTTGGACTCCCAGTAATGCACAGGAATATCATTTACAACTGCAGGCTTGTCTTTTGCAATAGGTAACATGGACATAACCGGTACCTTGTGCTTTGCTAACTTTGACCCATTCCACCCTCCTAGTATGTATTTAATTACTCATATAGCAACACATGTTCCTGAAGTCTATCAGATGAAACCGAAATCAACAATCAATCAGTCACTGTATCAATTGAAAAACTGCCAAGACATATTGAAAATACTGTATCAGAGAACTTTTCTTCTGTTTTCTTTGTAACTCATGATGTCCTCTTATAAGGATAATGCTTCTACCATGTAGATATGATTAAACATAACACCCTCTGAACTCTAGATAATGATAAGATAATTATATGATAAAATTGTGATAAGACTCACTAATTCTTTTGTTAGTGGGATAGAAACAGTGAAATGTGGGAAATTATGATAATACGTGTGTATCATCCAGACAACTTATATAACCTGAATTTTTTCTTAACCTATTGACTTTCAAAGAGAAGAATATCAGCTTGACTAAATAGGTCTAACATGATACTAATTAGGCTAAAGGGAGTGATGGCCACTATAAGTTTTGCTTTGTAGACCTATCAATAGAAATTTTGTCTTATACTGTAATCAAAAGTTAAAAAGTTCTTATGGAAGACGATCAACAACCTCAAACCAGTGTATGTCACAGCAGTAATTAAAAAAATTATTGTAAGCTAAAATGTATCAAAAGATAATAATATAATACAGTACTGTATGTGAAAAAGACAATTTTAAGAGGAGTAAGTTACTGAGGTTCCATGTTTCATGTGTAAGTAGCAGCAGGTCATAATTGTTTTACACCCAGATTGGGTCTAGATGGTGATGTGTTTTTTACACCCTTGATCTCCATCAAATTAAAAGATATGATTGTAGAGTCACCTGTCTAATAATTTGCCTGATGAAGCTGCTGGTACAGTACTGTACAGTATAGTAGCTTACTACAGTACTAACTGTATTAATGAACAGAATACTGTACTGTAATATGATGTTGGTGGTGTGGTACAGGAAGGTGGTGCTGGTGAGACCCAAGATGATGCTGGCCAATGACACTCACATGGGATATCAGGAGACACGATGGTTCACAGCCTGGCGTAAGGTACAGGAAATTACCCTTACTTACTTCCTAACATTCCATTTTGTTCTCAATTACATCAAAACCATTAAGTGTAGGTCTATTTTATTTGACCCATAAAATTTAAATACATAAATATGTACAGCTAATTTACAGTTTCACACAAACAAGGGATTCTTATAATTAAATCAAGAAAGGCTTAATGCCTGGAAGGTTTAGGGTTATGGATCAGGAGATAATTTCAATTGAGGCTATGGTTTTTCTCAATAAGAATTACAAAAATAATTTGTCCTTCAATTTTAAGTCATTAATGGCCAAGGGTTGAAAATACATGTAACTAAAAAAAAAAAGAATGCCATAAGTAGCTAGCAGCTGCATTTCTTAAGCTAGGATGGTTATTAAAAAATCTTAACATATTGGCAGCCCCGTGTGGTAGAAGAGCTGAGCCTTCCATCCTTCATCACTGATATTACTGGTCAAGAGACTGTTCCTTTTGGTGATGCAATAATGGTTGCTCGGGATACTCTCATTGGTATTGAAATCTGTGAGGAACTATGGAATCCACAGAGGTAAGATTTCTGTCACAAAAGTATTTTTATAAGTTCATTTTAGATTTGAGTAAACCTCTGTTCTCTTTGTTAGCGGCCAATTACAGTACCAAATAAATTCCTTTTGCACAATATTCTACAATCCAGACGAACACACAAAAAAGCAAAATAATTTTCAGAACCAGGTGGTGTAATATATTGGTTAACACCAGTCTTATAATCTGAGTAACATCACATAGTGCCATATTCACTTTTAAATTCTGATTCTCACACAGTAACAACTTCTGATGAATTAACTCATAATGTATTGTGAATAATGAACATGTTATCCCACCTTGGGGACTGAACCCCTATTGATGATCTAACACTGTATTCGTAGCCCCCACGTACCAATGGGTCTGGACGGAGTGGAGATAGTGTGCAATAGTTCAGCATCTCTGCAGGAATTAGGACGAACTGACATTGTCTACACCATGGTTCGCTCTGCAACTCTCAAGTCTGGGGGTTGCTATCTGTATGCCAACCAGCATGGATGTGATGGTGAGATGATATATGTAATCTCCTTTACAGACTGTTTTGCTTATGTGCATACAATGCTTGTTATGCATCAATATTGAAACTATAATTGAGGCCTGGCATATGTAAGAATGCAAAATAATATAATCAGACCACCTGGGAGGTAACGGATTTTAATTGGATACAGCTAATTCTATACTCATGGAGTACGGTAAGATGCCCATCTCATCTTAACCTGATATTCCAACATCCCTTATCTTGGCTAATGACACAGTAACCCTCCTATCCCACCCCTACTCTGTTCCTCCTGCCCTCTTCCCCTCAAACCATCCAAGTTTTTTTTTATTTCTTTTTGTGTGTGTGAATATTGGAAAACTTTAAGCATGTTTTCTAAGCATATGTTTTAAAAGCATTAGCTGGTTTGAGAGCACTTTTATATGCTGGTCTGTCATTCATGCTATGACTGTTTGTGTACACATGATAATTTGCCATTCATATACTGTATGTAACTGAGGAATGCTTTACTCTCTCTCTCTCCTCAGGCTACATTGGTCACTTCAGTGGAGATGCATGTATTAGTGTCAATGGTAACATAGTGGGAGCAACACCACTCTTCTCACTCCTGCCTGTTCTTGTGGTAACTGCCACTGTTGACCTTGATGCCATTGCAACCTTCAGGAACTCCCTCAGGAGCAGATGTGATATCTCAGACACTGCACCCACCTACCCCAGGGTTAAGGTAGCACCCTGGCTGTAGTTTTCTGGACTCAACTCTTGTAAAGAGTTGGTAATTGATGTGTGAGGAAAGGTGAAGAAATGGTCTGTTAACTGCTCTAATCACTAGTTATATGAATAAAAGTACAGTACTGACACTTACATTTCATGAAAATTTTACCAGTTTGTAATACATTACCAGTTTATGGTAGACTATCAAGAAGACCAAATGAGAACTACAGGTATGGCTACTGTATTTGAAATATTTTAGGATCCAAAATTGAAATGTTTAAAACTTGTGTATCAGCTGAAGATTATTTTGGCTCACTGTTAATGAATCTGAAAAATGTCATGATCCCTGAATGCTGTAGACAATCTTGCATTTGTGAACAACACCAACATCTATAATTTGCATAATGTCATTGTTAATTTAATTTGCAATTATTTATACTATTATATTTCATTTTACAGTAGGCCTATTGCAATTCATAATCTGTAATATTTACTTAATGAAATTCTACTATTAGACTCCTGTTTTCATTAGAGATGAGGGATAAAACACACCCACCATTCAAATTTATTATAAAATTAAATACAGTATGCTGTATTGAAATGTATCAAAGGAACATGACACAGCATGTAGAAGTTAAGCATGTTTATCAACTTGGCATATTGTATTATATCTTGCTCATTAATTCCTACCTGGTTGACTCTGCAGGTTGACTTTTGGGTATGTGATATGGACAATAGTGGAGTGAGGCTTCCCTCTCTACCTCAGGAGCCATCCTTACCTTCAATGGGGCAACAGGTACTGGAAGGGGCAGCAGTGTGGGCATGGGACGTGGTGAGGCGGGCAGGGCGACCAGGACTGTTGTTGCCTCTGGATGGTCAGCTGGCTTCTTCAGTTTCTGCCATCATTCTTGCCACAATGTGTCATAAGCTGGTTCAACACGCTACAGATGGCCATACACAGGTTCCACTATATCACATGTTTTACCTATTCCTGACAATCTTCCTTCTTTCCTTCCTGTAAAATGATAGTGCAAAATATGGAGGATTATTTTACATTATCCAGACCAGAATATATTCATTTGTAATCTACATAACCTGTAGACCTTAAGTATAATGCAGCCTTATACTGTGCAATGCATTACAGCACTGTCAAGTTATAAACATGACAACATTTATTAACATAGTGATCTGTGTACAATATTGTACTAATGCTGAAGTATGAAAGTGCAATAGGATGATACTGTACATTGTACTGTATCTGGGTACAGGTGAAACCAGAATTATATTTAAATATTTTAATGTATCTAATTTTTGAAGATATGGCCAGTCACTATGACTATTATGTGCTGAAACAGTTGATACTAAAATTTGTAAGCAAATATTTATTCCCCTTTTGTGGTTAGCAACTAAATATTTAGGTGCACTTGTTCAAATCTGTGATCAGTAATGCTTGTACATAATTTCCAGGTGGTGGAAGAAGTACAGGAGATAGTGAGAGAAATAGGGTATGTGCCCTCTGACGCCCAGGAATTATGTAGTCGCCTGGTGTGTTCTCTTCACTTGACTCAGCCCTCTGATGCCCAACACAGTGCACAACTTGCTAGTGAACTTGCACGTGTGATTGGAAGGTTAGATTTAATTATACAGTAGTAATGTTTTCCTTAAATGTTCATTGGTTAGTTGTTGGCCATTAGTTTGTCTGAAATTTTTGAAAAATGCTGAAATGGTCATATCAAAGAGGAGGTGTATTTTTTAACTAGTTATAAGCAGAAAATATTTGTACAGTATAGGTAATTCATACTACCAAAGAAATTCCAGATAAAGACACAATATCTGAATGGTAGTGAAGGTTACTGTATAACTTTCATTCATTACAGTAATCACAAGACTGCTGAGGTGAAGAAAGGAGTAGCTGCCCTTAAAGAAGCTTTCACATCTGCACATAATGATAAGGAAGATGGTACTGATGGAGAAGTTGATGGCCACTTTGATGCTGCGGCTCAGAATGCCAATGACAAATTTTCAACTTCAAATGAAGTAGAACAGGCCTTGACTCATTTACATTCTCGTCTGAGAATGTCACTCATATACTACTTTTCTGAGGTGAATGCAATACAGTATGTCTTGTATATAGGCTACCCTACTCTGAGAACTTCACTGAGACTTTTGAATACAATTATACATGACAGTCTTAGCTGGGTGCAAACTTCTAGAGCCAAATTTTGATGCTATTTGATGGTTACTGAATAGAATATAGGCTGTAGGAATAAAGAAAATTATAGTGTAAATTCATTGCACAGGCTGGATGGTGGGGCAATGGAAAGCAACGAGCTGGACAACTTCTGGTATTGGGCTCTAGTCCTGCCCACACGGCTTCATCAGTCAAGTTTGGTGACTCATACGGTGACATCAACCTTGTGGGCAGTTTCAGTAACCGAATGTTAAGACAGGCACTTCTTTATGCTCGCCATGAGTAAGTGTGCCTGTCACCCAACTTTTCAACTGTTAATGCCTGACAAGAAAGAAGACATTATGAAAATGTCATTAAGCTGCTGTAAAGTAAAATACTGTACCTAGACATACAGTACTTATATTTTTTACTAGCCTTAACTGTTTTATACTCTTGCACCTACTTTTACCAGACTGAATCTTCCAATCCTGGATGAAATACTTTCCTCAGCATCCCTAACAACGGAAGATGCAAAGAATGAGGAAGCAAGGGAGATTGTGGCAAAAGAATTACTTGGCCCGGATTCGCTCTCTGCCAGACTGCTACACTTAAATGAAAACCAATCTACACCCCATCAGGTATGTATCCTCACTTTATACCAACCAAAGTTCATGGAATAACAATTAACTGCCAGATATTGAAATACAGTACAGTGTATATTAAAAAAATTGTGTATGTGACATGAGAGCATGATTGTCATAAAATCATAGTGTAATCACAGTTACAGTACTTTACTATTTTGGATGAGCCACTTTGTTATAGAGAAGTGTACAGTTGCCCACACATGAAGCTGGTATGCCTCGTTACTTGTGAGGTGGCTACAAAAGAAAGGAAAGTGAAAAAAAGATGTAGTTTGTGGAAAAATAGACTGTAAAATATTATTACTGTCTTCTTGTCAACCAACTATAACTTTTGCTTACTTTCCTGCCTGTTGTAGCAAGGCGTACCAGATTCATGTGTGGGCAACTGTACATTTGACAAATTATGTGTTGTTAATTCTGGAGTCAATGTAATCCCTTGATTCATATTTAAGCCAGGATGTAAATTCTAGGTACAGTACGATAAACTTTGAATTCTTCTTCATTTAACAAATGGAGGATGGAGTAATATGAGTAGCTCAGTTGATATTTTCCCTCACCCATCAATAAAAAAGTTTGAAAGGATCAATCTGAGTTTTTGTGGCAGGTGGAGGAAAGAGTGAAGGGGCTCTTCTCTGTGTGGGGTGAACAGCGACTACAGGAAGCTGGTATTGGTGGTGTACCCCGCTGCTACCTTCCTGGGATTGGCGCCAGTTCCCCAGATCGGCCTATTATATACCCACCTCACTGGTCTTCACCATTCTCTACAATCGAACCATGGTAGGATATGTGTACTGGTTAGTTAACTGCTGCATTCTAGTAGTACAATGTATGTTTTATTCTTTACAGGATTAATCTCTCAGTCCTTGCATTGTAATATTCCTGAAGACTGGTAATACTATTGTAGTTACAAATATGATTATGTTCCTTATGCTAAAGTTTTATTATCTTTCCTGACAGGTGGAGAAGCCACAGAAAAGAATTGAAAAGAGGAATTACTGAATGGTGCCAGAATCAAAGTGACTCACAAGACCTGGAATAAAACAATATCTGTCATTTGTAACAGTAGGTCTGCTTACTTCCTTAAGCTACTACCCAGAGGGGCTGACTTTATTCTCTATGAATACTAGTCATCCACCACAGGGCTAGAATAAAGATTGTTGTAGGATCTGGTCACTTTCTAGTGGAGTTGACGAGATCTGCCCACATGGATTAAAAATCCATATGAGGTGTACTGCAACCAGAGGCTCATTTTTCTCTTCTTTTTATTTCACTGCTGTGTGGACAACGAGCACACAGGGGTGCATTATTTCTTTGCATGCAGCAGTCTAAACTCCCTCCCCCTTTATGGTCCCTTCAGAAAAGGTCTCGTGGAAGGTGAGGCCCCTCTTGTGGTAATGTGGACTTGGGCCCACAGCACTGTCTGTGGGATCAGAGACCTTCCCCCCAATCTCCCTGGCAATCAGAGGCCCCCAGACTCCCTGGCCCAGGAAGTTCTGGTCCCATCTTCCTGGGATTTTCTTCAGTAACCTGGGCATATAAGGCCATCCCCTCCTTTGTTTTAATTTGTTTTTTCACTGCGACCAAAGCTTACTGGGAATCTGTGGGAACCATGGAAGAACAATAACAACAACAACTTCCTTAGGCTAGTGTACACACTGATTATGTATCATGAGATGGGTGTGCTTGTAACAAGAGAGCCTTATCTTGAAATAATTCAACACTACCTGATGTACTGAACATGTAATTATCAGATACCAAGTGTAGAACAGTCATGTTGATACTGTAATATAAAGTTTCTATCAGCAGTGGTGTTTTATTATGATCATTAGGATTATGATACTTGTTAATGTGCAAGATAATTTTTTTACATGACTTATGTATTATTTGCTTGGAAGCATCCATATAGTCCACCATTCCAGTAATGGTGCAGTCAGCCTCGTATCCTCTACAATACAGGGAAAGGAGGGGGGGGGGGGGGGGGGGGACTTCACTTTCTAACAATGAGCCCACCAAAGCCTCGGTGCTGGACCCCTTGCCTGTCAGGTCAGGGGTTCTGCACTGGTGCTAGAGTCTCCTCCCACCCCTTGAGTCTTGAGAAAAGGAAAATGAGGTACAGTATTGATTATGACAATATCACACTGTGCGTGGTTCAGCTTTGCAAATGGAAATTTATTATTTAGGCATCAGGAGGTTGCTACTCCCCACCTGGTTAATGTGCTATGATAGCTGTTCAGGAGAGGGATATTTCAAACCAACACTTGGGACCCAGGCTCCTGCTAAGTGTCACAAAGTTAACCCATTGTGGGAGGGATTTAATAAGAACATTATTACATGGCTTGTTGCACAGTAGCAATACCACTGGAACTTTCGACTTACTTAGGAACTACAGCAATACTAAATAAATTATGGTTTATTGCGAGTTCTGAGGTGAGTAATATCCACAACACAAATTAATTTGCCCTATTCTTAATAACAAAATAATAACTATAGACATGTAGTGTGGGCCGGAAGAAAGATAAAAAAATAGTTGTAGTCATAAACGAACTACTTTATCTCGACGCACTTTTTTATATTCTGATTTACCATAAATGATCTTATAATATCAACATTCATATAAATATTCAATGAGAATACTGGGTCAAGACCCGGCATCGTGTGAGCTACCAGTTCCGACTTTCGCATCCGAAACACCTGCCAGTAAGAGTAAGGGTTGATGGCAGGTGTTTCGTATGTGAGTGTCGGAACTGGTAGCTCACACGGTGCCGGGTGTATACGATGGCAACGCTGAACTGGTGAAAGCAGGAGTGGAGGAGACTGTACACTCGTGATACGTAATCCCTGACCAGAAACGAACGGCAGGCACCACACACACATACCCTGCATTCGAACTCAGCCTCTATATGTGCACTGAGTGGGGAAATGAGCAATACCTGGCGATTCGAAGCTTTTTGCTCCTCACACTCTGGTCAGAAATTATGTATCACGAGTGTACAACCATGGCTGATAGTGCTTGACCAGGCTCCAAGGTGTGTTGGAGAGTAACTGAACAGAGTTCGAAAAAGTGAGTCTTCTAAACCTCTTTCAATGTTGAGAATGGTTTGGAAAATTCCCTTATTCGAACTCTGTTCTGTTGCTCACCAACACTCCTTGGACCTTGGTCAAGCACTATCAGCCATGGCTGTACATACGCGTAAAGGGTCTGTATGATGACAGAAGGCAACAGAGAGACCGAGGATGGTATTATTAAACTTATTATTAGACGAAAAAGCGTTTCGTCGCTGAATTCGCATTCCAAATAATAGGAACTAAGCGACGAAGAGAACTTTTCATTGAAGAAGTAAACTAATACCACCCAAATGAGCTTGATGCTGATAATCAATCTGGCGAACTACTAACAATCCAAGAACAGCAGGTAGTGAGCATAATGTAATCACTGCATGGTTCAGTTGTTACATGGTTAAATTGTCTACTGGTACAATTGTCCACTGGTTCAGTTATTACATGGTTAAATTGTACAGTGATTCTGTTATTGATTGGTTCAGTTGTCCGGGAAACGAAAAAATATTGAGTGAAACTCAAATATGAAATATAATCGGGTGTGACCCTTGTGAGAAATATCATCTCCACACGTCTGCAGCATCATATTATATATCAGCTATTTACTGTTTGATATTGTGTATAAAATATTCTGTATATAGTATAATAAATATGACTAAATAGTGGTAGGCTATAAATGTGTTGCTTTTTATGATAATAGCAATGAATTGTATACATTACAAACAACGCGACAGAGTTGCCTCATCAAACAACATGTGAGAGGTCACAATTCCTCCCATTTCATCTTCTCCCCCTAACGGGAACCGCCTTGCCGAGGTGGGGGGGCTTGTGTGTCTCTGAGACCTGGCGACCTAGACTAGAGGGGGCTCCAGCCCCTGCTCTGTCCCGATATCGGGGAGAGAGGGATTCCCATGCTAGGAAGGTCGCCAGTGAGAGACCAGACTAAATAGTTCCCATCTTTCAGTTCTTCAACTGTCCCTCTTTTCATTTTATTTCCTTCCTGCTTGCTGTCACACCTCTCTCTTACCTTTTTCTGGCGCTATAGGACCTTGATGTTGCGGCGCCTAATATCCATCAATCAATCAATCCCATTTCATCTGGCAAAGCTGTAGAGAGGAAATATTCCTTTTAAGGGGGTATCACATCAGCACCGCGTACGAGGTACACGCGGGACTGCCTCCATATCGTCCCGTGAACGAGGAGCCGCGGCGGCATAAGCGCCATTATTACGCGGGAAAAAGCCAAGACCGTTCCTCGTATACACCACCAAGTCAATAAATAATGTACTTATATAAATTAATTCTAAATAAAAAAGGTGGATTAATATAAGAAAACATTTTTGCAATACAAATATTTTCGAACAACAACAAAAAACACACTTTAAGTAGAAAATACGATGTCGATATTTTACTGTGCCAAAGGCCACCACTACTCCATCAGTTCATAGCTGAGCGAGTGCTAGAAAAGGTTGAAAACCACTGTAATAATGATAAACGTTTAAAAGATGTGTAACTTGCAAACGTTTTCTAAAGCTCGCCGGCAGGCTGTTGGAAAATAATGCCAACTACTGTATCGGTGAGGCTGAGGCCTGAGAGCAGCTCAGCTCAGCAGCAAAGCAGAATCACCAGTCAGTGCCGCTCCGAGAGCTGCAGGGGAAGGGTGTTTGTACGCTCGTCGTCCCTGGGATTACTACACGCTGATTTCGAGGATATTTGAAATATTCAGCGGCGCTCATCTGAGGTGAAAGCAAACCAAAGAAGTTTCTTGTGCATGTGAAGTGATGTATTATAATCGCAGATTAGTTGATCTGTTGTGCGATTTGTAAAATTTTGCGTTCTTGGAGTGCAACTTGTCTTCAAGTTTGTTATAGTGTGTGATAGGCAGCACACCCAATACTAACGTGTCCTGTAGATCATCGGATATTCTGTTGTGGAATATTTCTATTGTGGTAATGAGAAATATAAAATAGAAAGTTCCATCCAATTACAAGGAATATCGTTCAGTGTGTGTATGTGAAATACCTGTAGTGCGATACCGGTGTGCAACAACTACACGTATCTTGTTTGGCGTTTGTTACCCAGTGCACCATAATTGAAGGCTACGTGAAAGATATCAAGAGTTGATAACGAATTTGTAATACATACGGTAGTGTGAATTGTTGGTAGGTGATGGGCGTGGTGGAGGTGTGGAGCACGTGACAGTAAAGCCTACCTTTGCTGAAATCCTTCTGTCTGTCTGTCTGCAACAAACACAAGTCACCATCACCATGAGGGCTGCCTGTGCCGGTTTTCTTCTTCTCTTCGTCTTCAATAAAGGTAAGTTGATGCTATGGTTGACTGCAAGGGGTAACAATTGCTAGGCTGGGGCGGGTTGTTTGATTAGGCTATAGTGCGGCCGTGTCGGGAAAGGACATTTTCACATTTTGTTCATTAATTAAACTCTGAAACCATTACTATAGGCCTACCTACTAGTACACCCTTTTTACTAAACACGCATCTGGTATTTCTTAAGAACATCGCTTTCTGTTTTTTTCATACGGTATATATTTTCTATTACATGTTTACTATGCCAATGGGAGGTAGCCTAATACCGGTAAACTTTAACATAGACGAGTGGAAGGGATTCGCTGGGAGTGTAACAGTATATTAATGTTGGCAACCCGGTTTAACTTGACAGCCCATGGAATCACTCTTTCCATCTGGTCAAAATGAAGGGACTTTGGTCGTGGGTGTAAAGAATCTGTGGATGGGAGCTGAAAATCTCGGTGGGTTGAAAGGAAGAGTGGATGTGTGTACTAGGCTACCCATTTTATTAGGTATTTCTGACCTTTTCAGTGTTTTTACAGTTTTACACTCTTGGCTCTGGAGTCCCTAACCATTGAAAAGGGGAAATGAGGTATTAAATGGATGAATAATATTTAATTTAACCCCAGAGGTTGGTCTAATCCTAATTAAGATTAATTAAGTTGGTTAGTTCAGGTTAAGTTACAGGTTCTTTTCTCCCAATATGAATAGAACAACCATTATTACAGTACCGGATATATATGAAAAAACAAATTACTTATATATTCAGAGCCTGTTAGGTGACGAACGATGTAGGGGATATTTTCTTAACGTGTCGGCGTAGCCAGGCTAGGCAGCAACAACCAACCATAAGATCACCTCGAAAAAAAATCCAGACGTTTCTCCTAAAGCTTAGTGGGACCTAGCAAGCATTTTAATTGCCTTCAAACTCTGCCCAGTCCTAGAACCTTTGACTCACCCCCCCCCCCCTCCAACACACACACACACACACACACACCATACAAGCCTTCTGTCACTATCACAATGTGCCCTACACGTCCCGCTGCGCCGCTCCCAGGCCCCCATTGTGTCAGGCGCCAGAGATTAGTCCACGCCCCTCCTCTCTACCCCCCCCCCCTCACCCTCCCACCCACTTCACACCCAGCCAAGTATCCCTCCCTCCTACTAGCCTTCACTTGGTCACCTCCCTTCCTTTCTTTCCTCGTCATCGCTTCCTCATCATTTCATTATTTATTTATTCGTCATCACTTCCCCCTTTCCAACTCTTCCCCATTATCTCTCCATTATTTTTGCAACGTATGATTCTCCTTTTATTCTTATCAGCTTAATCCCATCATCTCCCTTCCTTTTCTTTTCAGCACGTCAGTATATCTATCCCTCTTCCATCACTTTCCCATCACATGCATTTTCTTTCTTGTTAGTTTAGTCCCATCATCTCCCTTCGTTTCCTTTCCTGCACCTCGGTATCGCTCTCCAACACTTTCCCATCACGTGCATAGCCTTTCTTCCCTTTCATCCCAGTGCCACAGTTTCTTCCCATCACCTTTCCAGCTGTTCATCGATCCTCTCCAACACTTCCACATCATCTACCTCTCTTTCCTCTCAATCAACTCCTCCCTTTATGTCTAAAACGTCCCCATCAACTCGTTTCTTTGCCTCCTTCAACGCCCCTATCACCCTAGTCGTCTCCACCACCCCGGTCCATCCCTCCCTCCTTCTCTTAAAATCCCCTATGCGTGTTAATATTTTTTAGGCGTATTTTGTTAATGAAATTTGCTTTACCTTCCATCCGTTTGATATTCATATATTATTCAGGCATTGTATGAGTTTTGTATTTATATTTTTCCTACTTTGGATCAAATAGAAAATAGGTCGCTGAGTTACAAGTAATTTATGGCCTTGACCTGCTTTGTGTTGTAGTTTGTGTTACTTGTTTATGAAGTGTTGTTTTCTCTCTCTCAGTTTGTGTTACTTGTTTATAAAGTGTTTCTCTCTCTCTCTCTCTCTCTCTCTCTCTCTCTCTCTCTCTCTCTCTCTCTCTCTCTCTCTCTCTCTCTCTCTCTCTCTCTCTCTCTCTCTCTCTCTCTCTCTCTCTCTCTCTCTCTCTCTCTTTTAGTTCTGCACCAACTGTATAATTATATGGTTCAGATGTATATCCTTACAGTAAAATTGAAACATCTCCCACCCCCCTTCCCTTAGGACCCCTCCACCCAACATACCCCCCCCCCCTCCCTCCCTCCGTTAGGCTCACCTCCCCTCCTTCCACTAGGCTCAGCCCCCCCCCCCCCCTACGTGTTGCCTCCCCTCCGTTCCCCTCACCCCCACCAAGTAAATCATATTGTATCACCTGATTTTATTTGCCCACATTGTCAGAGTGTGTAAAAGATTTATATTCCGTACTTGCGTCTCTCTCTCTCTCTCTCTCTCTCTCTCTCTCTCTCTCGTTGTCATTCTGTCATTTATATTATCTCCATTTCCACTAAGTCTCTCTCTTCCCATTTTTACTTCTCTTAGTTATCATGCTCGCCGCTCAAACACTCATTTTTTTGTTTCGTTATGGTGTTATTTTGCTTTTCATTATAATTATTATTTTCTCCACTTTTATGGATGTCTGTTCTCCCTTTTCGTCTTTTTCTCTCGCCCTCTTTATTGCATTTTCTCTTATTTTCTTTCCACTTAGTACCGGTGGGGCTACTCACTGTCCCCTCCCCTCTTCCTCTCCTTTCCCTTGTTTTCTCCCCTCACCACTCTCCCCTCACTCACCACTCCAATCTCCACACCACACCAGTCCAGTCTCAACCCCATCTATCTCCCCTCAGTCTCTTTCGTCTCCCCTCTGTATCTCATTCGTGTCCTCTCTGTCTCTTTCGTCTGTCTCTCATTCATCTACCCTCTGTCTCTCATTCATCTCCCCTTTGTCTCTCTTTCGTTTCCCCTCTGTATTTCATTCGTTCCCCCTCTGTCTCATTCATCTCCCCTCTGTCTCTCTTTCGTTTCCCCTCGTCTACTAGTTTAATTCCGGCAAAGAAGAAGAGGAGACTATTAGTCGCCGTCTCCACTCCCCTCTCCTTGTTTACCCTCCCTAGCCTACTCTCCCTAGACTACCCCTACTTTGCCTTCTCTTCCCCTACCCTACCTACCTATCTTTCTATCATATATTCTCTCTCTCTTCACTTCTCTTTCCTTGCCCCCTCCCCATTCCTTTTGCTCTCTCTCTCTCTCTCTCTCTCTCTCTCTCTCTCTCTCTCTCTCTCTCTCTCTCTCTCTCTCTCTCTCTTTGTCCTTCACCGTCAACTAGATTATTGAGGGGATGATATAGACGGTCACCCCACCACCTCCTTCTTTATCACTTCTCTCCTTCCTCCTCTCTTTATCACATCTTTCCTTCCTCCTTCTTTTATCACATCTTTCCTTCCTCCTCTTTTTATCACTTCTTTCCTTACCGGTACTCCTTCATTTATCACATCTTTATTTCCTTCCTCATTCTGTTATCGCATCTTTCCTTCTTTCCTCTTTTTCCAGGATATATTACCACCGCTCAAATTTACCCCTCCTTTATTTTCCTACACGGTTTTCCTTCCTTTCTTTCCCTTTCTGCTTTCCCCTTCCTTTATTTCCATTTCTAGTTTGATACCAGATAGATTTTTTTAGTAATTCAGTACGGTATATTAATTAATGGGTCAGTGAATCATTTTTGTTGTTATTATTATTATTATTTTTTTTTTTATAGACCTATGCACGTGACAGTGGGCCATATTCAAGAAAACTGGTGGTGTTGACTATGGTGTGGTAAGGATACGATGGTTCCATAGACACACCATAGCCATCGTATCATTACCACCACCTATCCATATTCTTGCATAGACCACCAATTGTTGCAAGGGATGACGAGTTGTTGTTGTTGTCGTTGTTGTTGTTGTTGTGCAGTGTAGTGGATTGTGTTGCTTGTGATTGTGTGTGTGTGTGTGTGTGGTTTTTTTTTCGTAATGGTTTTAAGGGGAGTTTCTTTTCTAGTTGGTTAATTGGAAGGTCTGTAATTCCTTCAAACTATACCACGAAACAACAGATTCCCTATTAACACCACCGAGGTAGCCTAGTCTGTTTTCTGGTAGGCTATAGTTAGGAGGAATCAGTAGCCTTCCAATTCACCAACAAAAGAATCTCCCCTATTAAGTTGTACTGTATAGGCCTGGGCTACCTTACAAGAGAGAGAGAGAGAGAGAGAGAAAGAGAGAGAGAGAGAGAGAGAGAGAGAGAGAGAGAGAGAGAGAGAGAGAGAGAGAGAATTTGTTTCTTCTGCTTGGATATATTAATTAACTCTCAATTAGTGCTGTGTCATACTCGAAACTTTTTATTTTATTATTGGAATTTATTTTTTATAGATTTCCACAACCTCTCTTCTACCCTCCACCTCCCATAACGCACCCCACTTTTTTTTTCAGGGCTTTCCACGTTCCCTCTTCTATCACACACATCCCAGACTCTCTCGTTTTCTCTTTCATGGAGTCGTATTACCGCAGTCACCCGTGTCTCCATTCTTAGTCGTATCCCCATATGATTATCCCTCTTTCCTTTTCCCTACACACCCTCCTCCCTTCCTTTCCCCTCCCTCCCTCCCTACACGTCCGGCTCCCTTCCTTTCCCATCTCTCCCTACACGTCCTTCTCCCTCCCTCTTTTCACTACATATGTTGCGTTTCATATTCTCTTCATGGGGGGTTTGTTGTTTTGTTAGGCTCGTAGTCCCTTCCTTCCTTCCTTCCTTCCTACCCGTGCAAAATAATAATAATAATAATATCATTCTCGTTCCTGCATGTTGATCATTATTATATATTTGATTGGATGATTTCTTTATTGTGTCTCCTACAATTATTACAAAATCTACAGTTATTACAAAATATTTATACAATGACGACGCTCAGCAAATTTCGGAAGGCCAGCCTAACGTTAGCTCCGGGATTACTGCACACGCTAGATTAAATCCTTATGTCGGGTGATTACATAGTGATTGTGTGGTGCGGTAATCCAGGGTAAGGTGTGGATGGACCATTGTTATAACCAATTACTGGACAAAGGACTGGATGGATGGATGGATGGATGGAGAACTGAATTAGGATGGATGGTGGGATGGATGGATGAAGAGCTTAAAGGTGGCAGCCTAATTCTTTTTTGTTACATTGGAGTGCCTTGATTCCTCCAAAGTATGCCAGGAAACAGGACCAGAAGAGCAAAAATAATGGTGTTCTGTTGCTTGGAATAGTTTGGAGGATTCAGTTGCTCCAGATTTACCAACACAACTTCCCCCTTAAATAGTACGGTATGTATGAAATGGATATGAATGAATGCCTGAATTTGTATGTATGAATGGATGGAGAGTTTCCTGAATTTTTATCGATGGATGGATAGCTGAATTTGTATGTATGTATGGATGGATGGAGATAGAGTTTCCTGAATTTGTATAGATGGATGGATGGATAGCTGAATTTGTATGTATGGATGGAGATCTAAATGAATTTGTATAGATGGATGTATGGAAGAGAGTTGCTTGAATTTGTCCTTCTTCCCGAGATGATGTTTTGCATGAGAAAGGAAAGGAAAGGAGAGGTGATTGGTTGGTTGGTTGGTTGCTGGGAACGAATCATTATTTCTATCAAACCTTTTCGTCTGGAGTATTTTTTTTTTCTTTCATGGACATTTTTACATTTTCAATTTCATTTTTTCATTTTAATTTTTCATCATCTCTTATAGAAAAATCAAGACATTTTATAAAAAATCTGATCACTAGCTATTGTCACTTAAAACGATGCACATAGTTACCGTAATTTTAGTTTAGGGTTGATGAGTCCTATTAGCCGTTATTAATTCCACAGTTTAGCAAAGTATAGACTAGCCTAGTGACTGTCGGTGGTTGTAAAGAACTTATTAGGTTATATTGACACCATGTCCACTAACTATTCTTGACCAGACCTTTAGGCCTAAACTGGAGCAACTGAATCCTCCAAACTATTCCAAGCAATAGAACACCATTAATTTTGTTCATCTGGTCCTGTTTCCTGGCATACTTTGGAGGAATCAAGGCACTCCAATGTAACAAAATAGAGTTATGGTACTACCTTAAGGGAGACATTTACTTTTGGTACATTGATTCCTCCAGGAAACAGGAACACATGGAAACATTTAGAGGAATAACTGTTTTCAAATTTGCCAACATTACTAGGCTACACCTGCTTATGGAGGAGGAGGTACAGTGTTGGTAAATCTGGAGCAACCGATTTCTCCCAACTATTCCAAGCAACAGGATGTCATTAATATTGTTATGCAGGTCCTGTTTCTCGGCATATTTTGGAGGAATCGAGGCACTCCAATGTACACACTAAAAGTTTTCTCTCCCCTTAAGCCATTGTAGCGTAATGGGAGGCTCGTTAAGGAAATGGGTGTGATAACGATGGTGTCGGGTCCCTCATGCTCTCTATATACAGTCGAGCTCGTAAATTCCCGACCACGTATGTACCTATAAATGTATACGTCATCTGAGCTGGTAACACTGTGTGGGGAAAGTGTCATTGTAGGTGAAAGATTGTATCATGTCTCTCTACTGTGTTCCACCTACTCTACTCTAATTCCTCCCTAAATCAATGTTACCAGCTCAAATGACAAACATCTAAGTACGTGGTCGCGAATTAACGAGGTCGACCCTGATCCAGCACTATCAGCCATGGTTGTACAATGAAGCATAAATAATCTGGGACTCGCTAACTTCCTCCAATTTTCTGACTACATCACGAGAAATAGGCTATCCCGAGGCTTTTATGCATTAGCTACAATATACAGTATAGGGTATAATTATATACTGGATAGACTGTAACGTGGTGTGGTTCATATTACGAACGCCAGAGGTTGTGAAGTTGCCTTAAGTTTGTGTTGATGGAGTGAGACGTAGTAGACTTCAACTTTGATGGACTTGAAATGAGTGCAGGAACTTTACACTTGGCTTGTGTGTTTTATCCAGACATTTTCTTTGTAGCTGGATGTAAAAACGGTGAAAACCCGAGTTTATCCGAGTTCGCTACACACGGTACTGTACATTTTATGATAAAGGCTATGTAACACTAGGACAGAATTTTGTGAACTTTCCACAATGTTCTTAATGACGAATGCTTGAAAGTTTAAAATTCTATGATACAATATGGTGTAAGTTTATGGTAAAAATATATATATATATATAAACAGTATATGTATCTAACCTTTGTTCACAAATTTAGGTCAGTCGTGCTTCTCTCCGATAGATATAAATTAGACCATAAGCCCGTGCTACGCACGGTACGATATTTTTTTCCTTCCCAGCGATGGCAGACAGACTGACAGACAAAAACAACACACAGACAGACATACAGGCAAAAACAAACACACAGACAGACATACAGACAAAAACACACAGACAGACAGAAGAATGGTCGGGAGAATTGAAGCGTTTGTTGACTAAAGAGGGACCATTGGGTACCGGTAATAGCCATATATAGCGAGGCAGGCAGGCAGGGAGGAAGGGACAGAAAAGGACGAGTTTACTTTGTATTTCCCCTCTTGTGCCGTCACCATTTAGGCCGTTATGGTGTCGCTGTGACGGGTGTTACGGCCTCTCTAAATTGTTCGTTACCGTCAGCGCTGGTGGCCTCGTTACACGCGACTAAAAGTACCCCTGATGATTAATTACTCGAGTCACTACTATACATCTCTCCTAAAAAGCAGAAATAACAAGGAGAATATTATCAGTGTTCCCTCTTACAGGTCCTCAGTTCCTCTTGTGGTTCAGTTACTCATACATAGCATTAGACACTAGAGTTAGATCACACAGCATACAGATTTAAGGAAAAACCGAAAAACTATGTTACCAATACATAGCCTATAAGTACAATTAAGGCGAGACATGGTTTAATTAGTACCTAGTTCCTTTTCGACCTACTGCTTGTTCCTTGCTTTACTCACATTTTACTTGGCCTCATCTGCTTTCTCTCGTTCTTACTATTTCCCTCTTTCCTTCCCCGTCCTTATTAGCTGTCCCATTATTCGTCATATGTCTCACCTACCGTCTCTTACCCTTCTCAATCCCTGTCCCATCCTTCGTCCCACCAGTCCCATTTATTGCATCGTGATCCAGATTACCTCAGACTCCTTCCCCAGCCAACCAACCAGCCTTAACCAGCCCTCCCTAGACCTCCTCAACCCTCTACCCTCAATCATCTACCTTGGGTCTACTCCTCTCCCTCACCAGATCTTGTGTTGTCATCATAAGACCTTTCCCACACACTTTATCTCTTCATACAACCTCGCCAATCTCTTCCTTCACCACACTTCATTCCCTCATACAACCTTTACTACTAGCCTACCCTTTCCCTCATCAGACTTCATCTCCTCATACAACCTCTCTGATCCCTTCCCTCACCAACAACGTTCATTGCCTCATAGTTACGATCTTTGTTATATACCTTTTACCTCACCCCCTCGTATGACCTTTCCCACTCGTTGTCTCATCATATTGTATCAACCCTCTCTCTGCAGTTCCTCCCACATTTAGCACTCGACCCTTCCCAGCCATCTTTGCCAGTCCTACCTAGACTACTTGACTAAAGACACTACAACCCTCACATATGTAAAAACGACTTAAGTTGCTGCCTATAATATAACCTATGCAGCGGGTGTATATAACTCATTTATGTAACTCATTTATATCCATTGTCATTGTGAAGTATGAGACTGTTTTGTATGTGTATATTTCCCCATGGACGGTGAGGGCTGCTGCCTGGCCTGACACCCGTGGGTAAACAATAACGTGATATCCGACCATTATGATTGTGTTACGCATCAATGACTCACCTGGTCTCTGTATAGGCAGGCGGCCCATTGAACGGTGTAGGGCAGGACCATACCATATAGTGGCCGGAGGGAAAATAGGGGAATAAAGGAAGGGGTAATAGGCGCAATAAATAGGAACTACATGAGAGATGAGGACGGCACGGTAGCAACAACAGAGGAAGGGAGTAGGAGCCTAGGGGGGCGGGGATGGAAGGGAGATGGGCCACAAGTTAGACTAATCCCTGTACTGGACCGCAACAACACAACAAAACAAAACTACACACCGACCGTACACTGTGGCCCCCTCCCCAACCCCCAACCCCACCCCACTCACCCTCTGAACACAGTGCCCCCCTCCCAAACCCCCACCTACCCACCCGACCTCCGTACACTGTGGCCCCCTCCCCAACCCCCACCCACCCGCCCTCCCTCTGAAAAATGATTTATAAATACCTAATTCGGCCCAGTGGAAATCGGTGGTGGACATTTTGAGCGTGTTATGCGTGTATCGCGTGGTGAGCGGCCCCTACAACACGCTGCTGTGACGGGTGTTGTTGTTGGCTGCTGCTGCTGCTGCTATACACTCCACGCTGCTTCACATACAGTTTCGTCTACTCTAGTCCATAGTGGTAAGATTCAGGCTGGCCCCCTTCTCACTCCACGTCCTTTAACTCCCACGTCCCTCTTTACAATTCTCCCTGCATGTCCCTCCTTTTATATCCCCCTATTTCCCCTCCCCCATGCCAATGTTTTATCCACTTTCCCTTTCCCCCAGCCAATTTCCTAGCCGTTTTCACTTCCCCAGCCCCTGCTTAATTAATAATCTTCTTTCCCCTTTCCAACCCCTGTTCTATATCCATTTTACCCTTCCCCAGCCAATTTCCTAGCACCTTTTTATTTCCCCAGCCCCTGTTCTATCCCCTTTCGCCTTCCCTGCTGTCTGTCCCTTACCCCATTTCCTCCTCCCCATGCCCCCTGTTCTATTCCCTTTCGGCCTTCCCTGCTGTGTGTCCCTGCTGGATGGTGTGGGCTCTGATGGTATATATAGCGTCTGTCCAACCTCCTCCCACTCCCACGTGTTGATCTACATTTTAGATTTTATGCAGTGGGCTCCACACACCCAATTTATAAACAATATCCCATCCCATCCCACCTCACCACACACACACACACACACACACACACCACGAGTGGGAATCACACGCACACACGATTGGGAATCACACGTACACACACACACACACACAGGGGAATCACACGTACACACACACACACAGAGATAGTAAAATTTTACATGCACATCTCCATAGGCTACTACAGTGCAGTTAGGCCATAATTATATAGGCTATGAGCACGAATATTGAGTTGGTGCCAGATAATATTATGGGTTGTATGTAGACCTATACTATACATACCTATATAGGATACGTAACAAGGATAAAAAAAAGACTGAGGGATTAGCCTAGGTATATCATTCGTTTACCCTATGATTTCTTGCACCACGAAATTATTATAGGTAACATTACTACAGGTACTGATAAACTACTGTTAAATTAGCACTGAAATTTATACTACTGATTAAATTCTTGCACCGGGAAATTAGTATTGGGTACAAGACTTACAAGTACTGATAAACTACTGTTAAATAAGCATTGAAATATATATATACTGACTAAATACTCGTACTCGTATGTATGTTTCTCAGGTCTTGTTGCTTTAGAAGGAAATCTGTTGTATTTTTTTTCACCAGGATGAGGAATAGAGAGAGAGAGATAAAAAATAATAATATGAAGACGCACTATAGAATGCTCCTCTTTTGTTGGGAATAAATTGCTCCCTATCCACTCCCCTCCTTTCCCTTCCCTTCCCCTTCCCTCTCCTACCTTCCTTTCCCTTCCACTCTCCTACCTTCCTTTCCCCTCTCCTCTCCTACCTTCCTTTCCCCTCCCCTCCTCATCCCTTCCTATCTCCTCTCTTCCCTTCCCTTTCCCTCTCCTCCCTTCCCTTTCTCCTCCCTTTCCTCCCCTCCCTCCCGTCTTTCATCTTCACCCATCATCAACATTTCCTTTCATCTTCATCCTAGCAATCATTATCCTTCTTCCCTCATCCTGGTTCCTTTTATATCCTGACATCCTCACTCATTTATTTTTCGTACTCCATAATCCTTTTCTCTCTCTCTCTCTCTCTCTCTCTCTCTCTCTCTCTCTCTCTCTCTCTCTCTCTCTCTCTCTCTCTCTCTCTCTCTCTCTCTCTCTCTCTCTCTCTCTCTCTCTCTCTCTCTCTCTCTCTCTCTCTCTCTCTCTCTCACCCCACGCGTAACCTAACTGCATCTTTCATTCAATTTTCTCATTATACCTTCCCCTTCCCTGCACATTCTTCTGACTTTCTTCGGTTTTCCTTTCTTTTCCTTTCTTTTTCTTCCTACCCATCTTTTTCCTTTTCCTCTTTATTCTGGTTTATTCATTCTTCCTTTCCCCCTCTTCGTTATTCGTATGTTTCTTCTGTTTTCTTTACACATCTTTATGCATTTTATTTACTCATGCTTTCGCTTACTCTTTCATTCACTTTTTCTCTTTATTCTTTTATTCACTCACTCTTTCCATTTACTTTTTTCATTCACTCTTTCCTTTTACTCCTTCATTCACTTTTTCTCTTTACTCTTTTATTCACTCACTCTTTCCCTTTACCTATTTCATTCACTGTTTCCGTTACTCATTTATTTACTCTTTCTCTTATTCCTTCGTTCACTCTTTCCATAATTCATTTATTGTTTACTATTTTCCTTACTCCAATCATTCCCTCCTTTATTTTTTTTATTATTATATTTTTATTCTGAGAAAGATGAGAACTAATGAATACGAACTCTCAAAGTGAGTGTGGTTCAGAATCATGTTTAATATTTCGTTCGAGATGCCTTTGAAGGAACACAAGTCGTACCGGTAGTAGCCTAAGGTGGAAAGTTGGATGGAGATAGAGTGATTGTTCCAGAGTTGACCAGTTGTGTAGCCTAGGTATATGTAAAGCCTATCCTGTCCTAGTTAACTCTTGCATTAGGGAGTTGGACAGAAGAGGGATGAGAATGAGAAACTTGGCGAGTGTTACATTCTCTCTTGAAGGAAGGAAGTGTACACTGTACACTGCTTAATTATTCCTGAGACCATCCATGTAGCAATTCATAGCCAGCACTGCAATCTGTACCATATCCTCCTACACCACATCACACCTCTATATACTTCACTCTACTCCATGCTCCCCTCTCACACACTTACTCCCCCCCGTCCTACACTTCCCCTACCATTCATTCCCTCCATCCCACACCTCCCCTCCCACTCACTCTCCCAATCCCACACCTCCCCTCCCACTCACTCTCCCCATCCCACACCTCCCCTCCCATCCCACACCTCCCCTACCTATAATCGTGTTTCACGGGTCTTGGCTATAAATGGTCCCAGTGCAGTTTTTCTCTCAGGTTACGAATGCAACTTGGACTCTGCCTGGCGAGGTGTGACCCTGCCTTCCCCTACTCTGCCCTACCCTGACTTGACCTGATCTGACCTACCCTATCATGCCCTGACCTACCCCACCCTATTGGTATTGATAGGAGGAATCAGTAGCCTTATAATATACTAACAAGAGATTCTCCCTTTAAATATGCACGAACTGTTACGAGTAGTTACGAGCTGGTGGTCTGATGGAAAGGATGCGAGTATTTATGAGTAGCTACGGTAAATAACGCAGCCAGTGGTAAATATAGTTTTCATTATGGGTATATAGATATGCCCCTTGAGTGTTTATTTTGGTGTGTTTTGGTACTCGATTGATCCTATATCCAAATTAAGGACGATTTGAATAACTGTCTGTCAGTGAAAGGGACAGACGAGACTTTTACTCTCAACTGTAAAGTGAGGAGAAGGAGGAGGAGGAGGAGGAGGAGGAGGAGGAGGGCAACAAGATGAGGAGGAAGAGGAAGAGGAAGAGGAGGGGGAGGAAGAGTAAGAAAAGAAGCAGGTGGAAAAATAAAAAGTAGAATAGGTGGAAGAATAAAACGTAGAAGAGGAGGAAGAATAGGAAGTAGAAGAAGAGGAGGAGGAGAAGGAGAAAAAGAAGATGAATATTGATGATGATGAGAAGGAGGAGGAGGTAGAGGTATAGGAGAAGAAGAAGGAAAAGGAGGTAAGAGGAGGTGGTGTGCGTGTGGGTAGGATAGAGTACAGAGCGTGCGAGGCTGTGGAGACACGCGAAGTGGGGTAGAAGGGGAGGGAGGGGTACAGTCAGTCGCACGGTGTGGGGGAGGGGAGGGAAGGGTACAGTCGCGAGGTGAGGGGGAGGGGGAAAATCGCGAATGGGGGTGGCGAAGGGGGAGGGGTACAGTCTCAAAGTCAGGGGAGGGAGGGGTAAGTTTGGACTTGCATACTGTCTGTGTGTGTGTATCTGTAACAAGTCTCATCATGTAACAGAAAGCGAGCGAGGTTTGCAAGTTTGCAGAACACACCGAGTGGAGGAGGAATTACAACTTGCCTTCACAAACTTAGTGGTGGAATTAGCAACTTGGTGAAAATATAGACCAACTTGATTAATTATGGAATGGGCTTTGTATTGCTGCCTGCCTCAAGACATTACCACTTGCAAGGACATTGTTTACAAGTTGTACAGACATTAATACATGGACACTGTTTACATGGACATTGTTTACATGGACACTGTTTACATGGACACTGTTTACATGGACACTGTTTACATGGACACTGTTTACACGGACACTGTTTACATGGGAATAATATACCTTGTGTTTGTCTGTCATTAGGAGTATCAGCTTTATCAGTAACCTAATAAGTCAGTAATTGTTACATAACCTTGCAAAATATAGTAAATTTTTATATGTGTAGACAGACCAAAGCGTTTTTAAGTTTGGCCTGAACGTTTATAGCTGCTAAATCATGCTTGTAATTTATTCATCTTTTCTTTTCATATTTTTATTACTTTAGCATCATATTCTTATCAGCAATTATCAATATAATATTATGTGATCACTATAAGGGCTATATATATATAAGCTACTGTACAGCCTAGTAATCAGAAGTGTCTATGAAACGTATAAGAGATGAATGAGTCGCTTAGGCTAACCTACCCACTTTATCAATTGCTGCTTGCAATCTACAGTACTGACTTATGGTACGTTAGGCTAGACATCTGCCCCACATAGCCAAGCCTACTCACAACACCACCCCACCACCTCTTCCCACACCTCCTCACACTGTATCGATATCCCGTGTGGCTGGTTGGTTGGCTGGTTGGCTGGCTACTCAATGTCTGCAACACCCAACTCTACTGAGAATTCGTGACACTTTACCCAGAACCTGTTTTTTAGTCGTTCCTTTTCTCTCTTTGGTGGCTGTGATGGATTGGTGCTGGAAAGTACAGGGCCAGGAGAGAGAGAGAGAGAGAGAGAGAGAGAGAGAGAGAGAGAGAGAGAGAGAGAGAGAGAGAGAGAGAGATGAGAGAGAGAGAGAGAGAGAGAGAGAGAAAAGGAGAATTTAGATGGGAAATGTTAGGCTAATCAGGAAAGGGATACAACGCAGATGGGAACGGAAAGGAAAGGAACAGAGGAGAGGGATACTGGAAAATGATAAAAGGGAAATACTGTGAGACAGAAATATGGGAACGTGAACACTAATGGAGGAAAGGGAACAATATTTAAAAGAAATGAAGGAAGGAAGAAAAGAAAGGAACTGAGAGGGAGAGAGGAGTGTAGAGTGATTAAGGAAGGAATGTATAGAGGGAATGAGGAGTGAATAAAGATGTGAATAGTCATAGAGGGAGGGAGGGAGTGTGGAGTGATTAAATGAAGGAGTGTACAGAGGGAGGGAGGGAGTGTGGAGTGAATAAAGGAAGGAGTGCATGGAGGGAGGGAGGGAGTGTGGAGTGAATAAAGGAAGGAGTGCATGGAGGGAGGGAGGGAGTGTGGAGTGAATAAAGGAAGGAGTGTATAGAGGGAGGGAGGGAGTGTGGAGTGAATAAAGGAAGGAGTGTATAGACTAGAGGGAGGGAGAGAGGGAGTGGTGGAGTGATAGATGTGTATCACGTGATCTACCTTGCCACAAACTCAGTGATATACAGTCGTGGTCAATAATAATCATCCACATATGGGGATCTCAAACAATTTACTGTCTAATGTTTTCACTTTCACATAAATTATGATGTTATTGTTTTAAGTACCGGTAGTGTGTGTGTGTGTGTGTAATTGTTTTAAGTAGTGTGTAGCTGCTTGTAGTTAATTAAAAGATGGTAGTTAACCTATTTATTGTAAAGTTTATCATCTAAGGAACAGAGGAAGCTGTCAAACTCTTACCTGAGTTACCCCTATATGGATGATTATATTTGACCACCACTGTACCTTGTTGTCTGTACTAGAGGGTGCGTGTCAACCTCAGAGAGAGAGAGAGAGAGAGAGAGAGAGAGAGAGAGAGAGAGAGAGAGAGAGAGAGAGAGAGAGAGAGAGACACACACATATATATACAAACAGACAGACAAACGGACGAAGGTAAAGTTTGTGAGCATATGTGTCTGTTTGTATGTCTATCTGTGTACCGCCTGCATGAGAGAGAGAGAGAGAGAGAGGAGAGAGAGAGGTTGCGTGTATGTGTGTTCGTTTGATGTTGTATGTGGTCGTGTTTGGAACTATACATCACGTGTGCTGTGTCTACATTGCTCTACTCTACTTGTTTCTTTAGGTGTGTGTGTGTGTGTGAGGCTTTATGTGTGTGTGTGTGTGTCAGGCTTTATATTGTGTGTGTGTGTGTCAGACTTTATGTGTGTGTGTGTGATTGTTTGTCAGGCATTATGTGTGTGTGTCAAACTTTGTGTTGTGTGTGCAGGCTATATATACATGTGTGTGAGTTGGATGAGGCTGTAGAATTGTTTTTCTTTGTATTAGCGTAATTTCCTGTATATGTATTGGGTTGCTAAATAGGTGTTGTGTGATAAAATAGTCAATTATTGATGTAGATATTGAATTAAGTCATCAAAATGTGTGTATTCAATTAAGTAGACAATTATAATCAAGTAAAATTAAGTAGAACAAGCACTGGCTTCGCCCACAACGGCTACGCCGTGGGTGCTTTTGCCTGCGGCGCTGCTCGTTCCGCTCGCACCTCACTGCACTCGGCCCCCTCTCGCCGATCTCTTCGCTCGCCGCATCCCCCGTCGTTTTTTAATAATTAGTTTTTTTAATCGTATTTTTAATAAATTTTTTTTTAATTATTTATTTTTTTATTTTTTTTTCTATTAATTACCTTTTTTTATTATTATTATTATTATTATTATTATCCCATCCCATATCATCCACTCCCCCCCCCCCCCCACATCCACCCCGTCCCCTTCGTCCCCACCTACACCCCCGTCCCGTCCAGCAGGAGTCATTGGCGGCAGAACACAAGGCAGAGGGTCGTTCAGGGTATTAAGCAGTGCACTTGGAGGCTATTCTGTAGACAAACGACCCATTAGGACGACCCCCTCTGCCCTCCCCCACGTAGCGGTCATTTACGTTACGACCCCATACACGTCAGAGCCTCGGACATACTACTATTATTTTATTGATTTGTGGCGCGCTGTGAACAGATTGCAGGCAGGGACTCAGGGAGGAGGGTTCAATGTGTCGTGTCGTGTACGTGTACGTGTGGGTGTAGGTTATAAAGGTTTGTTGTTGTTATTACTGTAGTTCCTTTCACACCTGGTTGGCTGGATGGCTTGTCTAACGTGATACCCGTCGCTCTTTGATTAACACGCACAGTCACGCACATACGGCAAGGTTTTTTATTATTATTATTATTATTATTAATAGTAATAGTAGTAGTTGTTGTAGTAGTTGTAGTAGTACGGGTAGTAGTAATTAATTATTTTTATTAATTAATATGTTTATCTATTAATTAATGTTTTGTATTAAATAACTTTTCCTTCTTTTACAGGTAAGGTGTAGCTGACCATCACGTCTATTAACCAAACCGTCCATCACTCCTGACCACAACAGAAGGAGTCTTACTATACATGTAAGCGAAGAGTCCTATGTGATTCATTGGTTACTAAACTCCACCTTACCCAAAGCTGCTTAAGGGAGTAATAAATACACTTTTGTTATACTGGAATGCATTGGTTCTTCCCAAGTATACGAGGAAACAGGACTAAATCAGCAATATTGATGGTGGCCTGTTGCTTGGAATACTTTTTGAGTAATCGTTGCTCCAGATTTACCTTCATTGTATCATCATGTCTTTAAGGGGAGATTCTCATGTTGACAAATTGAAAGGCTACTAATTCCTCCTAACAAGGCTAGGAAACAGACGCCCCCCTCAATGTAGTAATAGGG
>JAWZYT010003439.1:0-10000 GCA_034508575.1 Petrolisthes manimaculis
CATCATTATGTTTGGCGACTCGGAAACGAAAATTATGACGAGCGCAAGCAGGCAGGGAGGCAGACAACAAACTCGGGTGAACATTTCTGAAAAAAGGAGAGGTAGAGTAGAGGCTGGGCATAATCCTGGGGGGCTTAGAGAGAACCACGTTGTTATTATCATCGCTCAGGACACGCGAACTCCATCCACCTCTCTCTCTCTCTCTCTCTCTCTCTCTCTCTCTCTCTCTCTCTCTCTCTCTCTCTCATTGTTCATTACAGATAGTGACTCAGAATACCCACCATCACACCTTCACCAGCTAATGCCACATAATCAGAACTGTCAGAAGATGGGAGTCATTTTAGGAGTACCCAATATACTTGAAATGAAACCGAATATAACTGCTTAAATAAATAGAATATATATATAATGCATAATAAAAAAAAATATATGGTTGACTTCACGTACACAGACCTCGAGACAATAATATCACAAACACACTCACGGTACGGGGATGTGTGTGTGTGCGTGTGTGTGTTTTATTTATTTTTTCTGTCCCATGAGAAACTTCGTGATTAATTAAGGAGGCATATAATTATAACACATTGTTTTGGGTGTTAAATCTGGAGCAAATTATTCCTCCAAACTATTTCAGGCAACCGGTAAGAAAACAGACAGACAGACAGACAGGAAAACAAACATACATACATACATACAGACAGGAAAACAAACATACATACATACAGACAGGAAAACAAACATACATACATACAGACAGACAGGAAAACAAACATACATACATACATACAGACAGGAAAACAAACATACATACATACAGACAGGAAAACAAACATACATACATACAGACAGGAAAACAAACAGACAGACATACAGACAGGAAAACAAACATACATACATACAGACAGGAAAACAAACAGACAGACATACATACAAACAGGAAAACAAACAGACAGACATACAAACAGAAGAACGAACATACAAACAGACAGAAAAACAGACAAACACACACACATAAAAAAAAAAACATCGACAGAATTCTTCCCAGGATCGGAAAAAAAATTCTCTCTCTCTATCTCTCCGAATTTTTTTATCCTTAGATCGAAAGGAAAAAAATGAATCCCTCTATTGTTTTTGCATTATAATTCATAGCCGGGGAGGAGGGTATTAGAGGTTGTTGTTATTGTTGTTGTTGTTGTTGTTGTTTCGCGCTGTTGTTGTTTTATTTTGGCTTAGGGTTTGCTTGGTATAATAATAATGATAATATGTTGTTGTTGTTGTTGTACAGTCGCCATGATAATTATTGGAACAACCCTTATATTGACATTAACTAGAATCATTATTATTATTATATTATTGGGGTGAGTTCCAATATTTTTTTTTTTTTTTTTTTTTTTTTGAAACTATACAATATTTATTATATTGTGTATATAATTATTAAGTATTGGGATATGGACAGTCACCAGGTTGTAGGACTTTTGACCATGAATGTACAGTCGGCAACATAAATTCGCTTCATTTCTACTTGAGTATGTATTAGGTATAGTGATGTTGCAATACAATTAATATGTGGAGATAGAATATGTAGTTCTTATATGGCAAATTACGTATAGTGTTGGAATAAAGACTGGTTCAGAATGCCTAACTCTAGTTATATTAGCAATACAAAGTACGTGAGATGGACACGAATTTATGCTGCCAGCTGTACACTCGCAGTCCAAAATTTATATCCAGGTCTTGTTGAAGCTTCGAATCATATGACTTGGTACCGTAGTGAAGCAATTTTAACACTTATCCTGTTTCATATTTGTTTGAGCTCGGTTCGTACTCTGATCGATCAGTCTAAAAATTCGAAGCAAGTTTGGATACATATTTTGGATTGAGAGTGTACAGTCGACTACATAATTATACAGTAAACGTGAGTCACACACTATGATTCCTCCAAACTATACCAAACAACAACAACAACAACAACAACAAGAGACCACCATTATTTTTGTTCATCTGATCCTATTTTCCTGGCATACCTTTGAGGAATTAAATCTTTCTAAGGCACTAAAAGTATACTATCCCTTATATATATATTTCTTTTGTTATCAAGTGAAGGTGGTAAGGTGTGGGCAGACGACGTGGGAGGTCGAGTTTTATATGAGGATAGATATACACATTTGATTGATATATTGGAGTGCCTTGATTCCTCCATAGTATGCCAGGAAACAGGACCTAACGAGAGCAAATATAATGGTAGCATGTTGCTTGGAATAGTTTGGGTGAATCATGCAGTTATACTCCACATTTACCAACACTGTACTACCTGTGAGGCTTCTGATTCCTCCTGACTATGCCACGTAACAAGCTCCTTCCCTATAGGTGGTGTTTCGTGGCAATATTTGAAGGACTCTGTTATCTCCAATTTTCTGACTACATCACAGGGTCCCTTAAGGGTGTAGTACAGTGTTGGTAAATCAGGAGCAAATGATTCCTCCAAACTATTCCAAGCAACAGGATACGATTATTTTTGTCCATCTGGTCCTGTTTCCTGACATACTTTGGAGGAATCGAGCCACTCCAATTTACCGAAAGTATACTATTTCCTTAATAATACACGTCGCAATCTTCCTGCAGGTCAGTGGGATTATCAGGAAATATTTTGATGCCTCAGATACTGGCGAGGGACACACGCTAACACTATTATCAGAATCCTGGGGTTTAGCGAAAAGTATTCCCCACGTAAAACAACAAACTGGTATTATTAAAAAAAAAAAAAAAAAAAAAAAAAAAAAAAAAAAAAAAAAAAAAAAAAAAAAAAAAAATGTGGATGATTAGATAACCGACGTTCACATTATTATAGTTTAAGGTGACATTGTGATGTAGTCAGAATATTGGAGTTAGTTATACGAGTCCTTCAAATATTGCCACGAAACACCACCTATATGGAAGGAGCTTGTTTAATGGCATGGTCAGGAGGAATCAGAAGCCTCCAGTTTCATACACGATCACAGGGTCCTTATTAAGAGTGTGTTTCTGTGTTGATAAATCTGGAGCACCTCATTCTCCTCCAAACTAATCCAGGTAACAGTCTACCATTATATTTGTTAATCTGGTCCTGTTTCCTGGCATACTTTGGAGGAATCAAGACGCTCTAATGTACCAAACGTGGATTATCCCTAAGGTGTAGTAGTACTGTATACATTGCTGGTAAATCTAGAAGAAACTGATGGCTCCAAATTATTCCATGCAACAGGACACTATTATATTTGTTAATCTGATTCTATTGTTTGCTGGTACACTTTAGAGTAAGTATAGCATTCCAATGTACCAAACAAAAGTATATTACCACCTTAAAGTTTATAATTTCGATATTATTTCGAAGCGCAAACACGAAATATACCGAATAATCTGTTGCTGTCGCTCTCCTCGGTATCCAAAATAAAGATAATCCATTCTACCTATAATAGAAATAGATAATATTGTCCTATCCCTCACCACAACAAACCCCTTAACCATCATTCAACTATCCCTCTTTTCTTTCTATTTCCTTCCTGCTTGCTGTCTCACCTCTCTATCACCGTTTCTGGCGCCGCTGTTGCGGCGCCTAATATCAATCAATCAATCAATCAATCCATCCCTTATCCCTCACCACCAACCTCTATTTTACATCCCCATGCAGACACCACTCGCTGTTCCCATCACATAGCCTCTTATCCCATTCCCTGCGTGGCCTCCCATATCTATCCCTGACTCCATCCATTTCCTCGCTCTTCCACTTTCCCTCCTCTCTCACTCGTGTCGACACTCCTGTCCTGCCTCACCCCTTTTGACAGATCCAGTTTCCCTGCATAGCCCCGAAGCAGTGTCCTCTTCTCAGTCCATGCAACGTTGTCACCATTCGTCTGTCTCTGAGGCCATGCTACCGTCTATGTTTCCCTTTACTCCCTGTCCTTTTCTGTGTCTCTGTCTGTTTGTGTGTCCCTGTAGCTCTGTTCTTTAGTCTGTCTCTTAGGCCAAGCTACTGTTTGTGTTTCCTTAAGCCTTGTCCCTGTCTGTGTCCCTGTAGCTCTGTCTTTAGTGTGTTTTTTGTGTTCATTTCTGTGTCCCTAAAACTTTGTCTCCCTCCTAAAATTGTCCAAAGTTATATCCCTGAAGGTACTCGTCAATCCTTTAATTTATGTGTGTGGTTATTCGTTGATGGCTTGAAATGTTCTTGTAAATAAACCCTTCTCATAGTCCTCTTGACCTCCTTGCAGCCCCAATCCCCTCGACCCCCAATCTTAGTCCCCAATCTTGTCCCCTTAGCCCCAGTTGTGTCCTCCTTTTTCCAATCGTGTCCTCCTTGTCCCAGTCGTGTCCCCCTTAGCTCCAGTCGTGTCCTCCTTTTTTCAATCGTGTCCTCCTTGTCCCAATCGTGTCCTCCTTAGCTCCAGTCGTGTCCTCCTTAGCTCCAGTCGTGTCCTCCTTAGCTCCAGTCGTGTCCTCCTTTTTCCAATCGTGTCCTCCTTGTCCCAATCGTGTCCCCCTTAGCTCCAGTCGTGTCCTCCTTTTCCCAATCGTTCCCTTGCCATTCCAGTCCCCCCTTTTACCAGTCAGTCTCGTTATCCTAGTGCCCAGTCATGTCCTCCTAGTGCCCAGTCATGTCCTTCTAGTCCCCTTCACCTTGTCTTACTGGTTTTGCCTCCCGTCAGTTCCCCGCCTCGTCATTCGCCTCTTGTGTCCACCGTAACCAAATTCCTATAAGCTTTGCGGATATGCCGGCGACACGGTACCTCTGGCCAACTCCCTCAACCCACACGGTAAAACAACAAGGACAAGACAGACTGCATACACACACACACACACACACACACACACACACACACACACACACACACACACACACACACACACACACACACACACACACACACACACACACACACACACACACACACACACACACACACACACACACACACACACACACACACACACACACACACATACACACACACACACACACACACATCATTATTATTATTATTATTATTATCATTTGATTTTGTCATTCGAGGATTTTTCTTTTTATTAATTATTGTTTTCATTTTCTTGTCTTATAGGATCAAGTTTGAGTTTTTTGGTGTTTTATAATTATTATTATTATAATGTGTATGAATGGATTATATTACCTACGTTCACTTATTTATTAATATCTGTATAATTATTTTAGTAACAATTTTCATAGTCATTTTTACTACTTTTTTTTTTAATCTGTTCCCTTCTTATTGCATTTTTTTTTCATTGTTTGTAAATCCAGAATTGTTTTAAGTATTATGTATAAGTTTAAGTTTAAGTATTAAGTTTTAAGTACTATTATAAATTATGTAGTAGGGTATGCATATTTTTTGGGAGGTATAGTACATGTGTGTTGGTAAATCTTGGAGCAACTGATTCCTCCAAAATATTCCAAGCAATAGATCTTACTTGGTTTGGGATGTTTATTGAGTTTGGGATATTAACTGGGATGTTTTTTTTTATCTTGGAATTTTTATTGAGATGTTATTGATCTTGTAATATTGTCTTGAAAATAACCCAAGAATTCCTGAGAGAGAGAGAGAGAGAGAGAGAGAGAGAGAGAGAGAGAGAGAGAGAGAGAGAGAGCAGGAAGCCGGTGCAAGAGGAAGGAAGGGAGGGAGAGAGAGAGAGAGAGATAGAAAGAAAGAGAGAGTCACACACACGCCAAAAAATATTAACTTGTTTAGGTGAGTGGCCATTGAGAGGGAAGGGGTGAGGGATCAGCTAGAGTAAGTTGTATATAAAATGCCGTGGGTGGTTGTGTGTGTGTGTGTGTGTGTGTATGTGTGTGTGTGTGTGTGTGTGTGTGTAGGTGTGAAGGCCAAGTATTCTTTTGGTGGAAACTTGGTGTGAGGAATATATTGCTTGAACTACTTTTTGTTGTGTGTGTGTGTGTGTGTGTGTGTGTGTGTGTGTGTGTGTGTGTGTGTGTGTGTGTGTGTGTCAAGAGGGAGGATTGTACTTTACTCTATGCTCTGATTGATGTCTGTAGTTAGAGAAATACAGATAATTATTTGGATGAGTGTGTGAAGAAATATTATTTTTGACTTTGACTTTTACGTGCATGTGAGAAATAAATGTGCTATATTATTTTACCACCATGTGACGTTAAATAAATAAAGAATGTATAGATAATTCTTTCCCAGATAAAACTGTTTTGGGATCTACACTGGAAGTAAGAAACGAAAGCGAATGTATGTACAACAGTTTGTTTTCTCTCGAGGAAAAGAGGTCGGTGCCGATTATTTGACTTAACTAGGGTCCAAAGTTGAATATTTTGTTGCAGGGTAAATGTAGGGTTGCAACACCAGAAAAAAAAGCATCCTGAGAAACAACAAAATGAAAGGAGAAAGAATGGGTATAATGTCGGTCGATGTGTCAAGTGAGGGAGAAATAAAGCAATAAAAGAGAAAACAGTGTCTATACCCCGGGAGAAAATCTTGCTTGGTGCGTGCCTCGGTGAAATTGTTGCTCCCCCACTCTTCCCCGCCAACCAACCCGTCCGCCAGCCAGCCAGCCAGCCAGACTCCGACCCCCTGCGCAGCCACTCCACAATGTAGATGCTCCCTTGAGGCCGCGTACACCTCCGCCCTGACGCGTCCCTCTCGATTTCCCGGGGCCTGGGGACGTGTCTGATACTCCTAGGGCACCGACGGGCACCTACAGGGTCAGAAAGATACCGCATGATAACTGGGAAATGGACTTGTTGTTTTTGTGTATATATTGTGAAGCGGTGGTTGGTTGGTTGTGAAGGGAAGGAAGGAAGGCAGCGTTGGTTGGCCTCGTCTCTTTCTCTCACTTTCTCTCAATTACTGTATACGTAAATCTCTCTCTCTCTCTCTCTCTCTCTCTCTCTCTCTCTCTCTCTCTCTCTCTCTCTCTCTCTCTCTCTCTCTCTCTCTCTCTCTCTCTCTCTCTCTCTCTCTCTCTCTCTCTCTCTCTCTCTCTCTCTCTCTCTCTCTCTCTCTCTCTCTCTCTCTCTCTCTCTCTTTCTCTTTACCTCAGGGACACAGGTAACATAATAATAATCTAGAGTCTCGTAGCACAAATGTCGTATACTATGCTTCATTAGGGTTTTATTATGTTCAATCTCTACGTTAATAAACAAGTACATTAAAATTGCATACATGAAAGCAAAAATAAATACAGTTATGATGCTTTATATACGAAGTTTTTTTTTTAGTTTTTTTTGCCTTAAAGTTTTAGATGATACTCTCAAAATCATTTTACTTTTAGTCTGTTTATTTTGAAATGGAAGTAATATATTTCAGTCTCATTATCCTCAGGTGTTTTCAGCAATACTAATGTTCAGTAACGTGTGTGTATCATTATTACATTATTACAAAATTCGTATCGGTCGCTGTCTTGTCTAATGATTTAATATAACTTGTGAAACATAATGGAAAAAACCCTCACCACAGTAACGTTCATGCCCAGTATGGTTGTTACCCTCTACCTTATATTTTTACAATTTCACGACACGAGTTTTGTCTTTGATAATACAGTAAATATTATAGTAGTGAGTATTGTGCCCCAAGAAAATGAACATAGAGCGTTGAATCAATATAATATGGTTGTTCAGTTGATCTTCATTGCAATATTACTGTTTACTCATGACATTATATAATCTGTGTATATATATAAATATGATAAATAGTTATATAATATTAATATACTGTATAATGGAGAAAGGATTAATTATTTCAAAATATACATACATATACAATATACTCCTACATCACCAATACTAAGAAGGAGTATAGGGCAGTAGAGGTGGGTTGGATTAATATACTGTATATATATAATGGAGAAAGTTTTAATTATTTCAAAAGATACGTATACAATAATATTACTCGTACATCACCAATAGTAAGAAGGAGTATAGGGCAGTCGTGGTGGGTTAGATAGGGGTGTATATTATGGAAGTATGCCATGAGTTGCAGCTCAGATCAGGTTCCAGTTTTTCACACCAAGAGAGGGGAAGTGTAAGTGACTGTCCGCTTTCCTCTCCTCCTCCTCTTCCTCCTCCTCCTCCTCCTCCTCCTCCTCCTCCTCCTCCTCCTCCTCCTCCTCCTCCTCCTCCTCCTCCTAGTCCCTCAATCACGCCTGGGTAGTGGGGGGATAGGTTGGGTTGGGTTAGGGGGTGAAAGTAGCAAGCAAAGGGAAAGGGAGGGTAGGGTATGGGTTGGGGGTGAAGGCAGCAAGCAAGCAAGGGAAGGGAAGGGAAGGGGAGGGTATGGGTTGGGGGGTGAAGGTAGCAAGCAAGCAAGGGAAGGGAAGGGAAGGGTATGGGTTGGGGGGTGAAGGTAGCTAGCAAGCAAGCAAGCAAGCAAGCAAGGGAAGGGAAGGGGATGGGTTGGGTTGGGATGGGGTGTTGAAGGCAGCAAGCAAGGGAAAGGAAGGGGAGGGGAGGGTATGGGTTGAGGGGTGAAGGCAGCAAGCAAGCAAGCAAGGGAAGGGTTGGTATGGTGGGTGAAGGCAGCAAGCACAAGCGGTCATGCCTGACTAGGGGTCCCTCGCCTCAACCCGTTTTACCACAAAGATTCCTTACAGCTGGGCAATGGCAAGTTTTTTGGTTGGCTCCACTGTGCTTGTATGAATGCAGGAAATGACCAGCCATGCATTGGGCAGAGTGAGCCGTGTGAAGTTGCATGCACCCTACAGCAAGCACACTAACTCGCTTATAATCCTCAGACACGTTTCTCAGGATTTGTATATATATAGCTCGTGTCCGATTGCCAATAACAGAGGCGATAGAGCATTAGGTCTTTTAATTAAGAACCCTGTGATCGTGTATGAGAATTGGAGGCTTCTGATTCCTCCTGACTATGCCACGAAACAAGCTCTTTCAATACAGGGTGGTGTTTACTGTCGGTATTTGAAGGACTCATTTACTCCAATATTCTGACAATATACGTCACATGGGTCCTTAAGGTGGTAATTCTTTTTTTGGTACATTGGAATGCCTTGATTCCTCCAAAGTATGCCAGGAAACAGGACTAGATAAACAATAATAATGGTGTTCTGTTGCTTGGAATAGTTTGGAGGATTCTGTTGCTCCAGATTTACGTTTGTTGTATATTAGAGCGCCGTGAGTCCTACAAAGTGTGTCGGGAAACGGGCTGGATTCCCGTTAAAAAATAATGTTGACTTCTCGCTTGGAATAGTTTAGATAAAAAAATAAAAAAAAATGAGCTTCTTCAGATTTTAGCAATAAACGTGATGATACCGGGAACCGATACACCAAAATCACACTACATAACAAAATATATGTATACCGGTCGGGAAATATATGTATACCGGTCGGGAAATATGTGTATAACGGTCGGGAAATATATGTATAACGGTCGGGAAATATATGTATACCGGTCGGGAAATATATGTATACCGGTCGGGAAATATATGTATACCGGTCGGGAAATATATGTATAACGGTCGGGAAATATATGTATAACGGTCGGGAAATATATGTATAACGGTCGGGAAATATATGTATACCGGTCGGGAAATATATGTATAACGGTCGGGAAATATATGTATAACGGTCGGGAAATATATGTATACCGGTCGGGAAATATATGTATAACGGTCGGGAAATATATGTATACCGGTCGGGAAATATATGTATAACAGTCGGGAAATATATGTATACCGGTCGGGAAATATATGTATACCGGTCGGGAAATATATGTATACCGGTCGGGAAATATATGTATAACGGTCGGGAAATATATGTATAACGGTCGGGAAATATATGTATAACGGTCGGGAAATATATGTATAACGGTCGGGAAATATATGTATAACGGTACGATCATATATGTATAATGTTCGGCCTGACGTAGGTTTGAAACTATTACATTAAATTATACCTATTATATTAAAATTAAACTATTATATTAAAATTAAACTATTATATTGAATTTTATATTAACCTAAGCAAGTATATTAAATT
>JAWZYT010003439.1:12500-45000 GCA_034508575.1 Petrolisthes manimaculis
TTCCCTATACATTCATGCATTTCCACCACTTATCTTGTTCACTTATAATATTCACTTATATTATCTCATCATCACTCATCATTATTTATATTATCTCATCATCATCATCATCATCATCACTATTCATCCCTCACTCAATTTATTTTACCTCACATTATCATTGGTATTATTATTGGTATTATTATTGGTATTATTATTGGAATTATTATTGGTATTATTGGTATTATTATTGGTATTATTGGTATTATTATTGGTATTATTATTGTTATTATTATTGTTATTATTATTGGTATTATTGGTATTATTATTGGTATTACGATAATTATATATATAGCTTGTTTTGCTCAGCCAGTAATCCACATTTTATTTAATATAGAACAAAAAAATTAATCAGGTTAATCTTAGTATTACAATAATTATATAATTTGATATCAGTCTCTCGTCTTCATCTTTAATAAATTATAGAAAATAGAAATGATCTTGTTTAATTTAGTATTACATCTTGTAGAGTTCATTGTAGTCGAATAATGATAATAATTATGATCTTTAAGGGACCTCGTGCTGTAGTCAGAAAATTGGAGGTTAGTGAGTCCTTCAAACTATGCCACGAAACACCACCTGTATTAGTGGAGCTTGTTTCGTGGCATAGTCAGGAGGAATCAGAAGCCACCAAGTCTCATCTCACACATAAATCACAGGGTCCTTAACACCGAGGAATCAATCGCATTAGCTACGTAAAGCGGATTGTAAAAAGTAGAGGTAGTTTATCTATAATTATTAACATATTAATCTGGAAGGCAGGTGATTAGTGAGCCTCTGGGCCGATATATCATGCAGGTCACTTAAACATTAATATTATCCATAGTTAAATTGACTCGTAATATCTTAATGTTTGGCGCCAAGGAGTTTATTTTGTTCATAAGCTAAGTCTGTATGGTGTGTGTGTGTGTGTGTGTGTGTGTGTATGTGTGTGTGTGTGTGTGTGTGTGTGTGTGTGTGTGTGTGTGTGTGTGTGCGTGCGTGTGTGTGTGTGCATGTGTGTTTGTGTGCGTAATTTTGTATGATGAATGTGTGTTTTAAGAGGGTAATTATTCACTTTTATTACATTGGAGTACCATGATTCCTCCAAAGTATGCCAGGAAAAAGGACCACAGGAACAAAAATAATGGTGTTCAGTTGCTTTGGAATTGTTTGGAGGAATCAGTTGCTCCAGTATAAATTTACCAACATTGCACTTTCCCCCCCTTAACGAAACACCAAGATTATGATATTATACGGTTCGTTATCAAAGGCACAGTCGAGGAGAGTCTGTTTCGTGGCACAGTTTGGTGTAAATCAGTTGCCATCAAAAATATCTGAAAAAAAAAAAAAAAAAAAAAACTGAAAGATATTTATTTAAGGGGGATATTTTTGTTGTTGGTGAAACTGGAACAACCAAATCCTCCAAACTAATTCCAAGCAACAGAACGCCATTATTTTTGTTAACTTGGGTCTGTTTCCTGGTATATTTTGGAGGAATCAAGGCACTCCAATGTACCCAAAATAGCCCCTTAACCTCAAGCTTGATATCCGGGACCAGGAGGAGAAATATTATTCACGTGAACTGCAGAATAAAGAAAAGCATTTTAAATAGTGATGACTGACAGCGACAAAATCTTCAATACTTGATGCCAAAAATGTTGAAAAAGAACGCGAAAAATATCTACAAGAAGGAAGAGATGCAATGGTTCCCTCCCTGGTCCACTGAAAAATATATAATAAAAGTTCAGTCTCCTTAATCAAACTTCCACCTTGGTATTTTCTACAGGGGAATATCTACAAGAAGGAGATGCAATGGTTCCCTCCCTGGTCCACTGAAAAATATATAATAAAAAGTTCAGTCTCTTTAATCAAACTTCCACCTTGGTATTTTCTACGGGGGAATCGATGTTAATTAAAGGGAGAGTATACTTTTGATAGATTGGAGCATCTTGATTCCTCCAAAATATGCCAGGAAATAGACCCAGATGAAGAAATATAATGGTATCCTGTTGCCTGGAATAGTTTGGAGGAATCACAATCTCCATAAATGTCAGAACTATACCCTCCCCTTAATGTCACTTATCTTCGTTACTTCTGTACCCACGTGAAGGAGAGTTTATTTCGTTTCACCTGATTATTTTGAGATAATTATATGCCTGGTACCCACATCATTTGTCTATTATTATTATTATTATTATTATTTTTTTTTTGTAAATACTCAATTATCTGTAATTATTTATCTGTATTGTCTTTTTTTTTTTTTTTTTTTTTTTTTTTTTTTTTTTTGTAAATACTCTATTATCTGTAAGTATTTATCTGTATGTACAGTCGGCAAACAAAGTATTGGAACCACCCTTACATTAAATTTTATATTGACTATAATTTTCCGTAGGGGAGTTCCAATACTTATTTTGCCAACTGTACCTGTTGTGTAATATATGATTATAATGTCTGAGTCTTTTCATCGTGTCACGAATATAGTATGTTGTCTTTGGTACGTTAAGTGTGTGTTGTTTGTGTGTGTTTGTGTGTGTTTGTGTTTGTGTGTGTGTGGTACGCTATGTGTGTCGTACGTTGTGTGTTTACTGCATTGTGTATGTGTGTGTGTATGTGTGTGTGTGTGTGTGTGTGTGGTACGTTGTGTGTGTACTGCATCGTGTATGTGTGTGTGTGTGTGTGTGTGTGTGTGTGTGTGTGTGTGTGGTACGTTGTGTGTGTACTGCATCGTGTATGTGTGTGTGTGTATGTGCCCTCCAAAGAACGACCGAGAGACAAGTGTTTTCCCCCGGGCTCTCCCCACACGAAAATACTGTGTGTGCTTTAGTGAGAATCCAGAGTAAAGGTAAAAGTGAGTCGGTGTGGCGGTGTGGTGGGGTTGGCACGGTGGGGGAGCAAAGCCGGGTAGCCAGGGGACATGCCCACAGCCGCTTGGACTCGCTCGCTGCCCGGAAAAGGTTTAAAGATTTGTTATTTTTCTCTCCTTTAAGCCTTTCGTGGGATGTTTGGTCATTACAAAAGCAGAGAGAGGGTTTCAAGTTCTGAGCCTTCACAGAAAATGCCATGTTGCTGTCTGTCCTCTTGAGGGTGTGAGCCAGATTTTGTGTGAGGGTCAAGGCTTAGACGATTTACCTACATTTATTTTTAAAAGTAAGGAAAATCAGGTTTCTGAGATATATAACAATGACAAGAGTTAATATTTTGATTACAATATGGATAAGGTAGTATGTATGTACCATCAGAAAACATTTAAAGCGTATATTGTTGTTGTCAAGTATATGTGTTTTTTTGTGTAGGAGTATGTGTGTGGCATGTGTGAGCTTGTGTATGTGTGACTGTGTGTGTGAGCTGTGCGACCCCAGGTAGGGCAGAGAGGGATGACTGACTAAGCCTTCAGCGTGAGGCGAGGCCGCGTCCTGTGAGGCCCTCGCCCCTCACGCCTCCTCCGCGCCACACCCGTTCCACAAAAACCATCAACTCAGAGCTACAGGGGTGAAAAAATGGTCGCTTCTCGAAAAAAGTCGAGTTGGTGTGTTCCGTTTGTCCTCACGGGCTATAGATCATTTTTATTCTAGTGTATTTTCTTTTCCTTTTCTTTTACAGTCTATCCTTGATTGAATTGATATTATTCCTTGTAACTTTTAGTGTCTCAGAAAGATGAACAAGGTGTTTTTTAAGGAGCATAAATATATAATGTGAATTGCTAACAACTAACATGTGCCAAAACATTGTTTGTATACATAATAATATTTCCTCTTCTAAGTCATTCATAGATACTTTTTGAAGCATATGACAGACATTGTTGTTCAATTTCTTACTGTGTGTATTAATAGTAAGTATGGTGCGTCTTTCTGTGTGAGGTGGAGTAGTATTCATGTCTAGGCTAACACGTGTAACACCCTTATATGTGTCATCTTATATATGTAATTTTATGTGTAATCTTATATATATCATCCTGCAGATATAATTATAGAACAAAAATAAGTCTTAAAAACTGCAGATATAATTATAGAACAAAAATAAGTCTTAAAAATTCAAAGGCACAAGATAGAGTTGTGTTTGAATTACTAAGTAAAACAAAAATATGTAAAACTTTACTTGTAAATTGCAGGATGAAGGACCCTGTGATCATGTATGAAAATTGAAGGCTTCAGATTCCTCCTAACCATGCTACGAAACAAACTCCTATATATTATGTGGTGTTTCGCGGCAGTATTTGAAGGACTCGTACATCTCCAATTTTCTTACTACATTACAGGCATTTTTATGTAGTATTAATAACGCCATTGTACAGCCACAATCAAATATCCACCCACACTTTCCTTCCATCGTAGTTAGTAAATATCTTGGTAATAAAGAACAACACGTATATGATTTTGCAGCACCTCATAATAATAATAATAATAATAATAATATCCACCGACACTTTCCTTCCATCGTAGTAAATATCTTGGTAATAAAGAACAACACGTGTATGATGATTTTGCAGCACCTCATAATAATAATTGAGGGGGTTGAGTTGACGTAAGGTGTTGTTGTATGATGATTATATTTTGATATGATACTGATTTATTTGCACGATGGAAGGAAGGTGTTGGTGTTTATTTGATTGTGGCTGTACAAGTGTAAGGCAATGATATGTTTTAGTTACTGGTGAAAAATAGTGATATCTTTTAAGTTCCGATTGAAGATATTGAAATGAAACATGGAGATGAAGAGGATTTGTTTCGGCCGAAAAGTAAAATGAGACCCACCAATGAGACGATAACACAAACATTCATCGGATGGAATAAATATATGATAACAATAAATGAAATGAATGTATGAAATAAATATGAAATTAGTGTATGAAATAAATATTTGAAATCAATATATGAAATAAATGTATGAAAAACAATATATCAAAATAAATGTATGAAATAAATATATGACAAATATATGAAATACTTAATGTATGAAATATATGTATGAAATAAATGTATGAAAAACAATATATCAAAATAAATGTATGAAATAAATATATGACAAATATATGAAATACTTAATGTATGAAATATATGTATGAAATAAGTATGTATGTGATTTTATATATAGGACTGAAAATGTATCAAGGAAAATTTATCAAGGGTTTCCATGTAGCACCTTCCCTCACCTGAATGAGTACAGCCATATTTCACTTGACACAATATGAATAACATAAGCACCGTTTAAGTGTGAACATTTACTGAAAAGGTTACACCATTGTCCCTGCAAATACACGTTGTCAGTAAAAGGCCTGGCGCGCTGAATGCATATGATGTGCAATTTTTTTTTTTTTTTTTTTTTTAATGCAATATTTAATACAGTAATTTAGTCGTAGCCGAAGAAATGCAAAATAAATCAAATTGTCCTTGTATATATACCGGTATACGTTGTTAGTAAAATACACTCTGCATATGATGTGTATTTTTTTATTTTTTTTTATGCAATATTTGATACAGTAATTTAGTCGGAGCCGAAGAAATGGGAAAGAAAGCCATCTCTCGGTATGCCATGACTGTAAGAATGAGCCAATTAAGAGAGTGTTGTGGGGATCAGAATGAGAGATATCTTTAGGCTACAATCTAGTTATATTTATATATGAGAAAAACACAGATGAAGCAAGACACGTTGTTTGTATATGTTTTCATGTTATCTATATGTTTTCATGTTATCTATATGTTTTCATGTTATCTATATCACCGAGACGAGAGATAGTGCAAATTGAACCAGAATAAACAGATAACAGATAGATACTTTAGCAATGTGTCAATATACGAGACCGTCCACGAAGGAATAGAAAAAACAAAACAAAAACAAAACATGGGTTGAATTTAATAACACGACTCACTACTAACCAAGCCAGACCCCAAATGTTGACATTACACCCTACTACTACGACTATACTGTATGTCCCTCCATAGAAATAAAACACTGCCCTCTCTCCTCCCCCTTCCTCCTCCTACTCCTTCCTCCTCCTACTCCTTCCTCCTCCTACCCCTTCCTCCTCCTCCTACCCCTTCCTCCTCTACCCCTTCCTTCTCCTCCCCCTTCCTTCTCCTCCCCCTTCCTTCTCCTCCCCCTTCTTCCTCCTACCCCTTCCTTTTCCTCCCCCTTCTTCCTCCTACCCCTTCCTCCTCCTACCCCCTTCCTCCTCATCTACCCTTTCCTCCTCCTCCTCCTCCTCTACCCTCATCCAACCCGTTTATGGATGGTATATAGAGTAACGCCTCGGCCTGACCATCGCTACCGTCACATCATGCTGTATGGGTTGTAACTGTTGTGTACTTTTTAACTCACAACAAAACACCACTATGAAATGCGCACGAGTGGAATGGCGCAGGTTAGTTTGTCCTTCCAACCAACCAATCAACCCTTTCCCAATCAACCTCTTGTACTTTTACCTTCCTCTCTCCACTGTCCCCCCCCTCTTTTCCCCTTTCTTATTACTGCCCCCTTCCTTTCTCCCCCTCCTACTCCACCCCCTCTTTCTCCCCCTCCTACTCCACCCCCTCTTTCTCCACCTTTTTCTCCCCCTCTTTCTTCCCCTCTCCTACCACAACCCTCGCAAGGACCAGTAGGTGTGTTTCTGTTTGGGGACCATCGTATATTCATTTGTATTTTCTCTCCTCATTCCTACTTTCTCCTATTTCTTTCTTCATCCCTACTTTCTCCTATTTCTTTCTCTTCATCCCTATTTTCTCCTACTTCTTTCTCTTTCCAGTTGCTGTTAATTTAAACCTCCATACCTCTTCTACTATTATCCCCTTCTACTCCAACTTCTACCTATTTTCCACTTCCTTATACTCTCCCACATTATTCTAACCCCACTTACCTTTCCCTGTCACTTACCTGTTCCTCCACTCCCACCCTTTTTTTCCCTTCCTTCCCCCACTACTCTCTCCTTACTTCTCCCTACTACACTCTCCTTCCTTCCCCCACTACCCTCTCTTTCCTTCCCCCCACTACCCTCTCTTTCCTTCCCACCACTACCCTACTGTACTACCGCTACTACTACTACTACCTCTACTACTACTACTACTACCATCATCACCATCCTCTTCCCTCAGTCTCTCCTCGTCTTCTCCTTCTATTCGTCTTCTCCTGTATTATCTCTACTACTATTACTACCATCACTATCCTTTTCCCTCCGTCTCTCCTCTCCTTCGCCTTCTCCTCCTCTTTTTTTCCTATTCCTGTACTACCTTTACTACTACCACCACCACCACCACCACCACCACCACCACCACCACCACCACCACCATCACCACCACCATCATCCCTATACCCATACTCCCTATATTACTACCACAACTACTACTAATACTATACAAACAGCATCCCCTACCTACCTACCCCCACTCTCACTCTCCATCCATCCCTCCCTTCCTACAAATGCTGTCCCCGTCCCAGTCCACACTTATCAACTTCATTCACACCCGTACCTAAATTACGAGGCAAAGTTGTGTGATTTCCTCTGCATGTCCCTGAATACGCTCCGGCCCAATGACAAAAACGACCCCATACTGCAGGATTATACGTATCTCTATATATTTTTACTGCATGTGCCTGTCTGTTTGTCTGTCTGTCTGTCTATTTGTCTCCATGTGTGCCCCGGCTTTCTGTCTCCCATTTTCTACATTGGTTTTCATTCTTTTGTGCCCACTACTGATCAGTCAGACGTTGGTTTTGTTTTGGGATTATCCTTTCATTGCTTTTTCGTTCGAGGTATTGTGATGTGTTTCTGTGTGTACTTATTTTAGTTTTGAATACACTGATCAAGAAAGCGTTTTGATTCTCTCCTGTCAACAACACAACTTGGTACAATCCTTCACGTAAATAATCACACAGTTTTTTGTTTTGTTTTTTATCGTGGGAAGTATCTGTTGTCTTGTCTGTTGAGGTAAATGACCCCGTGACGTGATGTAGTAAGAAAATGGAAGGTTTACTAGTGAGTCCTTCAAATATTGCCACGAAACACCGTCTATACTGAAGAAGCTTATTTCGTGGCATAGTCAGGAGGAATCAGAAGCCACTGAGTCTCATCCACGATCACAGGGTCCTTAAAGGGAATGACCTATCATGGGAAATTGGAAGGCTTCTGATTCCTCCAAACTATGCCCGGAAACACAACCCCTCCATATGAAATTAAACAGGGGATGTGTGTTATTGCTGCGTTTGGAGTCCTACATTGACTCCAAGTTTAAGGACCCTGTATCGTGTTTGAAAATTGGAGGCTTCTGATTCATCCAGACCATGCCACGTAACAAGCTCCTTCGATATAGGTGATGTTTCGTGGCAATATTTGAAGGACTCGTATACCTCCAATTTTCTGACTACAACACAGGGTCCCTTAAGTGGGTCATTCGATTCTAAAGGGAGTGAATAGGTGAGTTACGGATTCCTCCAAGTATATCCTGTGTGTGCTCCAACATGTGCCAAGAAACAAATATCAAGGAGGCAAAGGTGGTAATTTGCTACTTTGGGTTTTCATTTTACGAGACTGTAAAGCTTATATTTCCATACTGGTGAAGCCTATGTCCAGTGTCGGAACATATATATATAATAACGACAATAATAATAATAAAAACATTAATAAAAATAACAATAAAAATAACATTAATAACAATACTACAACTACTACTAATAATAATAATAATAATAATAATGATAATAATTATAATAATGATAATGATAATAATAATAATAATAATAATAATAATAATAATAATACTGTATATCATGACTGTAAGATGTGACAACACGACTTTTGCCTCGGACTGTACAGTGTTATTGTCTCTTATATTTATACCTATGTTTATTTATTTAGTTGTGTCCGAGTTGTTGTTGTTGTTGTTGTTGTTATTTGTACTGTATATATTTTTATCGGTTGGTTGCACTCGCTCTTCGCCCTAAGCACATCTTGAATATTCAACCCATGACCTCACTTGACCTTTCCTCAGTAATCCCCAGAGAACATTGATGTAGATACAATTGATTCCTTCCACAATTTATTTTTTTATTTACAGCCACAATCAAATATCCACTGACAGTTTTCCTTGCACTGTATAGTAAGATATTTTGATAATAAAGAACAACACGTGTATAATTTTGTAGCACCTCATAATAATATAATTGATGGGGTTGAGTTGATGTAAGGTGTTGTATGATTATATTTTGATATGATACTGATTTATTTGTACGATGGAAGGAAAGTGTCGGTGGTTATTTGATTGTGCCTGTACATTCGCAGCTGTAGAAGTCTTATCTCTCGAGGAAATATAAGCTGCTTGATTCATTCCAAAGAAAATTTCGTCCGATTACCGTATTATCCCAAATGTGGCCAAATCCTGAACAATAAAACTCCCACCAAAATTGAACCCACATCATAATATCCAATCCTTAGCGAAATGATGTTAATGTAACCTTACCTAGCGTAGTAAAAAAGATATATCCTTCTATAACATCAATAAGAAAATTTTCCCCAGTGTAATTTTACTTCGAGTAGTTTAATTAAATGATGTAGATATTCCTTTGAAAACCCAACAAGCTAATCTTTCCTTAAGGGGAGGGTATAAATTTAACATTTTTGGAGATTATGATTCCTTCAAACTATTCTAGGCAACAGGATACCATTATTTTTCTTCATCTGGGTCTGTTTCCTGGCATATTTAGGAGGAATCAAGGCACTACAATCTGTCAAAAGTATACTCTCCCCTTAATGTAACCTTACCTAGCGTAGTAAAAAAGATGTAGCCTTCTATAACACCAATAAGTGAATTTTCCCTTAATGTAACCTTACTTAGCATAGTTTAAATGATGTACAATCTTAATATTCTTTAAAAAAAATCCTTGAATCATACTCAAATGCGAGTGACGGAAGAATGAGAAATAGGGGCTTGGTAGGCTATGTACAGCCATAATCAAATATCCACCGACACTTTCCTTCCATCATAGTAAATATTTTTGGTAATAAAGAACAACACGTGTATGATTTTGCAGCAGCTCATAATGATAATAAATGAGAGGGTTGAGTTGAAGTAAGGTGTTGTAAGATTGTAGTTCGATATGATACTGATTTATTTGTACCATGGAAGGAAAGTGTCGGTGGTTATTTGATTGTGGCTGTACATCATGGAAGAATGACTGCTTTGAAGGAGAACAGTCGTATGTTGTCAAAACTAATGCTGAACTATCTGGGTAGGCTTTTAGAGAATGATGTAGACTTAAATTATCACTGGGTGGAGGAGGAAGATATGAAAGTGGAGGAGGAAGAGAGAAACATGAAGAGAAGGAGGAGGAAGAAATAGAGAAGGAGGAGGAAAAGGAAGAGATAAATGAAGAGGAGGATAAAGATGATGAGGATGAAGAAGGAGAGGAAGTGGAGGGGGAAGAAATGGAGGAGGAGGAAGAAATGGAGGAGGAAGAGAAGGAGGAGGAGGAAGGCAATAGATTTGATCAGCATTTAATTGGATGGATTATAAACTTGTCTTGTATTTACCTTGATTGTATGTCTGCCTGGATGTGCATAGCCGAGTTATTATTATTGTTGGACTAATATGTTTACGCTGTTAGTAATGATGATGATAATAATAATGGTAATAATAATAATAGAAATAATAATAATAATAGAAATAATAGTAAAAATAAAAATGATAATAATAATAGTAATACAAGTAGTAATAACAGAAATAATAATAACAAAGATAATAATAATAATAATAATAATAATAATAATAATAATAATAATAATAATAATAATAATAACATACATGAGACAGTATATTCTTTGAGAAGTAGAATTACAGGCATATTCATTTAATCAGAAGTTATTATTCCTGTATAATCATGAGGAAGAATGTAGTCAGTAGAGGTATACGTCTGAGTGTGAGTGTGGTGCTGAAGATGTGGTTTGTGTGAAGGTGTGGTTTGAAGATGATTAAATAAAGGGGAAAATACAACCACAATCAAATATCCACCGACACTTTCCTTCCCTTCCATCATAAGTAAATATTTTGGTAATAAAGAACAACACGTGTATGATTTTGCAGCATCTCATAATAATAGTTGAGGGGGTTGAGTTGACGTAAGATGTTGTTGTATGATTATATTTTGATATGATGCTGATTTAATTGCACGATGGAAGGAAAGTGTCAGTGGAGATTATTATTTTTATGAGATGCTGCAAAATCATACACGTGTTGTTCTTTATTACCAAGATATTTACTACGATGGAAGGGAAGGAAAGTGTCGGTGGATATTTGACTGTGGCTGTACATACCTGGTGTGAAACTCAGGCAACACCAGAATAATGTCATCCCTGTACAGTTTTTACACTTTATTTTGCGACAAATTAGAGGGGCAGCCCACCAGTGATAAAAAATAATGATAAACAGTAAGAGAATAATATATCCAGCCAGCCAGGTGGTAAAACATGTGTACTTTAACACCAAACAACCCCCTCCACTTACACCTTTACCACTACCTCTACCACTACCTCTATCACTAACTCTACCAATACCTCTACCACTACTACTACCACTACCTCTACCACTACCTCTACCTCTACCTCCCCTCCAACTCCACCTCCCTTTTACCTCTTCCTCTCTACCTCCACCTCCACCTCCACCTCCACTTCCTCTGTTTCGTGGCATCGTTTGGAGGAATCAGAGACTTTCCAATTTACCAACCAAAGAATCTGCCCTTATAGAAAAATAAAGATAATGATAATAATAATAATAATAATAATAATAATAATAATATTAAGGTGATAATTCTTTTCTGATACATACATTGGAGTGCCACGATTCCTCCAAAGTAATGCTATAGGAAACAGGACCAGAAGAGCAAAAATATAATAGTGTTGTTATGTTGCTTGGAATAGTTTGGAGGATTCGGTTGCTCCAGATTTACCAACACAAAACTCCCCCCCCCCTTAACTATATATTAATGAGTTAAATGATTCAACCAAAATATCCAGGAAAATATATTAGAAAATTATATAGTGGAATATTTTTTGGAAAGTAATGTAATGTATAGTTGGTGTTTAAGGGGGTGTGGGAGTAGGGGACAGGCTTGGGGGAGGGACTGGGGGGTGCGGGAATAGGGGAACAGGCTTGGGGTGGGTAGAAAGCCTGTCCCCCTAGTCCCGCACCTCCCTAACCCCCCAAAATCCTCCAAGCCTGTCCCCTTATTCCCACAAACCCCTTAAGAGTTGCGTTGCGGTTTTGTCCGAAAAAAATAAAAATAATGTAACTCGAGAAATATTATGTAACAAAAAATTATATATATATCATTAATGCAAGATGAGATAAAAATATAAATAATGTAACTCGAAAAATATTATGTAAAAAAACAAAAACAAAAAAATACATGAGTACAACGCGAGACAAAATTATAAATAGGCCTAGACGCTTAATTCCTTGGTTTATATATGTGTTATATAGTTAGTTGATTTCGGTTCATGACTATTATTACTATTATTATTATTATTGTTATTATTATTATTATTATTATTATTATTATTTTTATTATTATTATTATTATTATTATTGTTATTATTATTATTATTATTGTTGTTGTTGTTATTATTATTATTATTGTTATTATTGTTATTATTATTATTATTATTATAAATATTCACTGTATACGTCTCTCCCCGCCGCTTGTTCTCTACCGGCTTTTATACGGCTCCGCTAAAGTCGTCACTCCTCCGTTCGCTTGAGTTCGCTTCGGAGGGCAATAATTACCCCCCTAGCCGGCCATCTCCCCCTCCCCAACTCAACCCCTTCTTCCTCTCCCCCCTTGTCGTGTTGTCATGCACGTGTGTGTAATAATCAGGCAGTTTTGGGTTGGTGCGAAATGTGAATGTGTGTGTGTACGGCAAAGCGGAGATGATGAGTTTAGTTATATTGGGTAGTTGCTTGGCCGCCCGCTGGATGTGTGTGGCGTGGTGGTCGGCAGTGGTGGTGGTAGTGGTGGTGGTGGTGGTGGTCATCAAGCTTGGGAGGCTGGTAGGCAGAGAGGCAGGCAGGCAGGCAGGCAGGCAGGCAAGCAGGCAGACAGGCTGACCCAGGCCCGAAAGTACTGCATGTATGTTTAATCAATACGCCCTCCCGCGCATGATCTTAGAGCCCTGCCCCTCCACATTACTGGCTGGGGCCGAAAGGAAACTAGAATTGAAATTTTTTGCTTCAGATAAAAGGCCGGGCTTCGTAATTTATTTCCGAATCTCGTATAATGAATTTCGCTACCTAAAACCACTTGCATTTCTGAAAGAGAGAGAGAGAGAGAGAGAGAGAGAGAGAAGCTACACATAGTTTTAATGCTCTTAACTACGATATTGCTCAGAATTACCTGCCATTTTATGTATTGTCCCAGGGAAATAATGAGGTATTTAAAAAGATTATTGGTATTTCATCAAGTGGGTCAATATTATTTACTTTTATTTGTGGTTTTGTCCAGAATGTTATCAGGTGTTTTTGCTGTTCAAATTATTCGTCCTCTGTGAAATCTAGTATTGTAATATCGAAGACAAAACTCGTGTCACTTGTCTTGTCCAATGATTTAACATAAGTTGTGAAATATAATGAAATCCCAACCATAGTAACGTTTAAGTAAGGGGAGAGTATACTTTTGTTACATTGGAGTGCCTTGATTCCTCCAAAGTATGCCATGAAACAGAACCAGATGAACAAAACTAATGGTGCCCTGTTGGAGTTAAGAGTTTGAAGGAATCATTATCTCCAAAAATGTCCAAACTATACCCTCCCCATAATTAAGCCCAGTCAGTAGGTTTAGTCCTATACCATATAATAATATTTTCACCACATTTCACGACACGATCTTTTGTTTTTGATAGTACACATATAAAAAAAAATTGCGTACCGTATTGTATCTTTTGTACGGATGGAGCGACTAGACGGACAGGCCTCCATCCATCCATCCATCCATCCATCCATCCATCGTATCAAGTTCTCTCGCGCAGGTCTCGCAGCCACCGAGAACTTACGAGAATTTGCGAGATCAATTTCACCACGGTCAAGATTCCGTCGGCAACTACACCACGTGCAACACACACATACACACACACACACACACACACACACACACACACACACACACACACACACACACACACACACACACACACACACACACACCATTCATTCGCACCGGTTCTGTCGCTCTTAACACACGTCTTATGGGGAAGAAAAAGCACCTTGTCTTTACATTACCATCATTAAGGGACATTTTAACGTTACCCATATATCTGTGCTTTATGGAACTAACTGATTTAAGTAAGAGAGAGTTCTAAACCCCTAATTATTTCTACGTTAAAATGTAAGAAGACACGATTCATGCTATAGTCAATCCTTTATAAGAACTATAGAATTTGACAGCGACACCAGTTCTATCCCTGACCACGAATTTTGCTCGGATTAAAATAGTTAGTATTTGACGGCATAAATAATATTAATACTAAACTTGGAAGTTGTTTAGTACCCACATCACCAGGTTCCCTAAATGCACCTTAATTGTTATCATAAAAAATATCACCTCTATAAATTCTTGATAAATTTACAAGATATCCCTCGACTTTTAGCGAAAGAGGTACAGCCACAATCAAATGTTTATCCACCGACACTTTCCTTCCATCGTAGTTAGTAAATATCTTGGTAATAAAGAACAACACGTGTATGATTTTGCAGCACCTCATAATAATAATTGAGGGGGTCGAGTTGACAGAAGGTGTTGTTGTATGATGATTATATTTTATGATACTGATTTATTTGTACGATGGAAGGAAGGTGTCGGTGGATATTTGATTATGGATGTACACAGCTGAAGTAATTTGTGTACATACATCTGGGTACATTTTAAGACACGGCTGTTTGTAAATATTCTAACAAAAATGCGAAGGGAGATAGATTCACCTGATGCCCCTTCCCATACACGAGGCTAATACATAAATTAAGTGGGTAATTCACTTTTGTTACATTGGAGTGCCTTGATTCCTCCAAAATATTTCAGAAAACAGGATCATATGAACAAGAATAATGGTGTTCTGTTGCTTGGGAGAGTTTGGAGGATTCAGTTGCTCCAGATTTACCAACACAAAATTCCCCCGTAATGGTTATACTCGATAGCAAATCAGGAGGAGAGACAAACGAAGCGATACACCCCATTCGTCACTAACTTATATCCCACCCAGGTACTTCACGAGACTACCTGTTCGTCAAGAAAGCACAACAAGAACACCCATAACTCGCCACTTTACCATATATATATATAATTATTACATTCGTCAGGACCGGAATAGAGGGACACAAATTATTAACCACCCTGGCGGTACCAATGACTCAGATTACCCACACTACGATGAGATAGGAATTGCAGAGATTTGACTGTATCGACACAAGATGTAGTTGAGGCAAGGAGGACTTCACATAGTTACGACCACTGAGCGATTCGGTGTGAATTTAGGACCATTACAGGGCAGGTTTTGAAGGAGAGGTAGTGTGAATTTAGGACCATCACAGGGCAGGTTTTGAAGGAGAGTTATAGTGTGAAGGTTAGGACCATCACAGGGCAGGTTTTGAAGGAGAGTTATAGTGTGAATTTAGGACCATCACAGGGCAGGTATTGAAGGAGAGGTAGTGTGAATTTAGGACCATCACAGGGCAGGTTTTGAAGGAGAGTTAGTGTGAATTTAGGATCACAGAGCAGGTTTTGAAGGAGAGTTATAGTGTGAAGGTTAGGACCATCACAGGGCAGGTTTTGAAGGAGAGTTACAGTGTGAAGGTTAGGACCACTTTGGGTAGCGATCGAAATAAAACTTGTTCATGCTGGTGGGGAGATTCTTTTGTTGGTGAATTGGAAGGTCTCTGAGTCCTCCAAATTATGCCACGAAACAGGTCCCCTATTCATACCACTAAGGGGGGGGGGGGTCTGTTTTCTGGCATGGGTATATAGGAGGAATCAGAGACCTTCCAATATGAGACTTGGTGGCTTCTGATTCCTCCTGACCATGCCACGAAACAAGCTCCTTCCATATAGGTGCGTGTTTCATGGCAATATTTGAAGGACTCCCCAACCTCCAATTTTTCTGACTACAATCACGTGGGTCCTTAAGGTGCCTGTGATTTATTTTTACTCACTTTTTGGGTTGTGTTGAGAGTGAGGTGGTGGTGAGGTGGTGAGTGTGTGTTGGTGTTGACGAGCGACTACTGACATCACCCACCCCTTTGCTGTTCTCCACTCTAGCACCACCGCAGTAACATGATCGAGGCTCGCTCCCCACCCCTCACTGTCTATATCTATACACCTATATCCACCACACTCACTCACTCACTCATACACACACACACACACATTCACTCGCCCTCCCTCTCCCTACCTGCCTGCCTGCTTGCCTACCTCTACTCTATTCTACTTTCATTCTTTCTCTCTCTCTCTCTCACACACACACACGTAATACACATCATATAAACACACATACACACACATGTAATACACATCGCATAAACACACACACACACGTAATACACATCAGATAAACACACACACAGCACATACACACACACACAGCACATACACACACACACAGCACATACACACACACACAGCACATACACACACACACACACACGTACGTAAAACACCTCCCAATAAACACAAGCACACACAAACACACTCTCCCTATCCCTGACTGTCTCGTATTATAACTTCCTTTTCTTTGCCTTTCCGTTGATTATTGTGAAAAAAAGGCACAATTTATCAGTCATGCAAATGGAGTAAAGTTACAAAAAAGATAAAAAATATTTCCCAAACATTTGCCTCCCAAATATAATAATAATTTTAAGGGGTTAGTACAGTATTGGTAAATCTGACACGTACGATTCCTTCAAAGTATTCCAAGCAACAGTACACCATTCATTTTATTCATCTGCTCCTGTTTCATGGAATGCTTTTGGATGAACCAGGGGAACTCCAATTTACCAAGGCTCTTCCATGTTAGTTGTGTTTCGAGGTAATATTTGAAGGACTCGTCTATCTCCAATTTTCTGACTACATAAATCTGGAGCAACTGAATCCTCCAAACTATTCCAAGCAACAGAACACCATTATTTTTGTTCATCTGGTCCTGTTTCCTGGTATATTTTGGAGGAATCAAGGCACTCCAATGTACCCAAAGTATAAGCAGCTTGGCACATTGTTGGTAAATCTTTCTCCTAAGTCTGCCTCCAGTAATCATTATAATCTGGGTTAATTTCCCATAGTTTAGCAATTAATTTCTTGTGACTTGGTTGATGAGGTGTGATGTGATGTCCCCATGTTTGTACACACACACACACACACACACACAATCTACTTAATACACACACACACACACACACACACACACACACACACACACACACACACACACACACACACACACACACACACACACACACACACACACACACACGATCTACTTAATACCCACAATACAACCCTCAATAGACGATATGGATAATTGTCAATAATATGTTAATTGCTAATTCTACGCTTCATGTGCAAAATTATATGTCATTATTTGGTTATGCAGCAGATGGCATATACCCACATAGCACCATTTTAATAGTTCACACCGTCGGATCATCGAACAGTGTAATTATATTGAAGTTAAATTGAGATAATATGGGGGTGTAGGCAGTTTGTGTATGTGTGTGTGTGTGCGGGTATGTGGGTAGATTGTGTGTGTGTGTGGGTATGTGGGTAGATTGTGTGTGTGTGTGGGTAGGAAGTAGATTGTGTGTGTGTGTGGGTATGTGGGTAGATTGTGTGTGTGTGTGGGTATGTGGGTAGATTGTGTGTGTGTGTGGGTATGTGGGTAGATTGTGTGTGTGTGTGTGTGTGTGGGTATGTGGGCAGTAAGTAGATCGTGTTTGTGTATTTGTGTGTGTGTATGTGTGTGTGTGGGTGTGCATGAGAGGTGGGTGAGTGCGTGTGAGTGCGTGTGAGTGCGTGGTCGTCATCAATGCAGAGTTGCTTGCGTGAGAGCGTGATTGAGTGCAGTTGTCGGGGCTTCACGTGCTCATGTGTGTGTGTGTGTGTGTGTGTTAAAATGAGCGAACGTGTATGGATATATTGGGTGGTGTGTAAATGTATGATCCAACCGTGGAATACATGAGCTTCTGTATGGTCCTTCTATGTGTATTTTTTCTTTTCTTTTTTTTTTTTTTTTTGGCAAGAAAGAGTTTTTATTTTATTTACCTTAAGTCTCGACACATCACCAAACCTTACTTGTGTCAGTTTTTTTTTTTCATTTTTTTTTTTTTTTTTTTTTTTTTTTTTTTTTTTTTTTTTTTGGGTGTACACAAGAGCAGCGGGTCACCATCATCCGTTATCATGTTGTCAAGGAAACTAACAATGTTTTCCATCACTTACGTCAAAGGAAATTTCACAGTTTCCCATCAACACAAAAATATTACGGTTCCCTATAAAAAAAAAGAAAAAAAGATAAAAATAAGAAAAAAAAAAGATGCGTCGTCCGGAGACTATTGAATGCAACTTCTAGACTTTATGAAATCGAGAAAAGATTTTTTTTTACATATATCTTTTTTTTTTTTTTTTACATATATCTTTTTATTTTAGTTTTAGTTTTTCTGTACCATCTTTCTGTTTTGATGTGAAGTAGTTATTCTTCTTTAGATAAAATGTGGTTTAGGGTGGTGATAACGGATGATGATGATGATGGTGATGATTATAATGATGTTGGTGATGATTATAATGATGATGATGGTGCTGATAATGATTATAATGATGTTGGTGTTGGTAATGATAATAATGATGGTAATGATGATGGTATTGGTGACGATTATAAAGATAATGGTATTGGTAACGATAATAATAATGATGATGTTGGTAATGATTATAATGATGATGGTGATATATATAGCCTCTTCACATGGTTCTAGTGATCATAGTCATATGGTATTAACTGTGATTGTGGATGCATCTGTAAATGGTTTGGTGAAAGAGTAAGCTTTGATATCCCTGTGTTCAATACTTCATTAGTACATGGAGAGGTGCGTTCGTCAGGCAGGAATCATGCACAAAACGGCATGCACGTGTCCTTCAGTTGAGAGTGGCAGTCAGAGTAGTGATATTAATGCTGCATGGTAACTGTAAATATTGCACAGGATTGACTTAGCCTTGTGCATGATGTGAATGAATCAATTGATGTACATAATATGTGACTTTCGATAAATATGATTGCTTCACTAACACACATATGTACTTACATACCAAGTGTGTGTGTGTGTGTATGTGCGTGTATGTACTGTAAGTGTGTGTATGTGTGTGTATGTACTGTAAGTGTAAATGTTTGCATATTCTTAGACTGTAAATTACAGTCATTTTTTTTGTTATTAAAGAAGAGTTTTTATAGGTTATCTCGTCATCCAAAGCATGTTGTGATAGTGTTGAAGTGATGACATAAAAACAATACTTTGATTAACAGTAACACAAACAAGATGTTGTCCCTCTCTTCTTTCTATTTCCTTCCTGCTTGCTGTCACTCTCTTCTTTCTATTTCCTTCCTGCTTACTGTTTCTCTCTTCTTTCTATTTCCTTCCTGCTTGCTGTTTCTCTCTTCTTTCTATTTCCTTCCTTCTTGCTGTCCCTCTCTTCTTTCTATTTCCTTCCTGCTTGCTCTCTCTCTCTTCTTTCTATTTCCTTCCTGCTTACTGTTTCTCTCTTCTTTCTATTTCCTTCCTGCTTGCTGTCTCTCTTTTTTCTATTTCCTTCCTGCTTGCTGTCTCTCTCTTCTTTCTATTTCCTTCCTGCTTTCTGTCTCACCTCTTTATCACCTTTTTCTGGCTCTATATGACCTTGGTGTCGCGGCGCCTAATATCAATCAATCAATCAATTAATTACAAGATGAAAGAAACTTCGCAGTTGAAGAATATTATGGACTAACCTTAAGGTGGTCATTCTTTTTTGGTACAATGAAGTGTCTTGATTCCTCCAAACTATGCCAGGAAACAGGACCAGAAGAGCAAAAAATAATAGTGTTCGGTTGCTTGGAATAGTTTGGAGGATTTGGTTGCTCCAGATTTACCAACACAAATTTCCCCCTTAATTAAGGTGTTGTTAATTGACTTGTCTTACTGTAAATTAATTGTTCATTTCTATCAACGTAACCAAAGATTTTTCCAACAGTGTATATAGATATTTTTAATAATCTGAAAGGGAAGGTCTATGAACTCTTACATGAGGACTGTAAATAGTTCAGAATATCTCCTGTTACGGTCATAATGCTAAGGGTAGATAATATAAAATTAATATTTCCGGTATATCCTCTCCAGTAAAAAAAAAAAAAAAAAAAAAATGTAATGTAATTGTTCTGGTACCGCAAGAATAAGGGTATTAATAACATTAATATTACCAGTATATCCTCTGCAGTAAAAAAAAAAAAAAAAAAAAAAAAAAAAGTAATATAATTTTTTGTGGTACCGTAGCGCAAGAGGTGGTGAATATTACAGGTTGCTCATTGGTATTGGCCCACTATGTATACCTCCATGATGCATAGTCAGTCATGTGTAACTCTCAAGAGACTCGCCTTCCCCTCAAGAGCAACACGGCAGCCAACTTTTCCTTCCCCTTGTACACGAGGGGAGAGAAACAGTGGCACAAGTGAGGGTAGAATTTATGGGTGCTTATTCCCTCCTCTTCATGATTGTGTGTGTGTGTGTGTGTGTGTGTGTATGTGTGTGTGTGTGTGTGTGTGTGTGTGTGTGTGTGTGTGTGTGTAATAATAATAATAATAATAATTAACGGTTTATTATTTATGTGTGTGTGTGTGTGTGTATGTGTGTTGTTGAGTTGTGTGTGTGTGTGTGTTGTTGAGTCGTGTGTGTGTGTGTGTGTGTGTGTTGTCGAGTCGTGTGTGTGTGTGTGTGTGTGTGATAGGAGTGAAATTAGATACTATTTAAGGGGGAAGTTAGTTTTGTATTGGTAATTCTGGGGTAACTGAATCCTCCAAACAATTCCAAGCAACAGGACACCATTATATTTCTGGTTTTGTTTCCTAGCATACTTTGGAGGAATCAAGGCACTCCAATATAACAAAAAAGAATGTCCACCTCAAGTAAAGGGAGATTCTCTTTTGGGTGAATTGGGAGGTGTCTGATTCCTCCAAAAAACAATGCTAGGAAACAGATCCCTTTTACTTCCATCGAGGGCGTCTGTTTTCTGGCACAGTTAGGAGGAATCAGTAGCCTTCCAATTTGCCAACATGAAAGGCCTGAAGTAATATAAGTGGAATTAAAACAGGACAAATTACATAGAGGACAAAGCAACTTAATACCACTTTTATTAACTTATTACCACTTTTATTAACTTATTACCACTTTTATTAACTTATTATCACTTTTATTAACTTATTACCACTTTTATTAACTTATTATCACTTTTATTAACTTATTACCACTTTTATTAACTTTTTACCACTTTTTTGTAATATCTATGTGCTGTAATATATCCTAAATCGTTAAGGGGGGAAATTTGGGGTTGGTAAATATGGAGCAACTGAATCCTCCAAACAATTCCAAGCAACAGGATACCATTATATTTGTCCCTCTGGTTTTGTTTCCTAGCATACTTTGGAGGAATCAAGGCACTCCAATATAATAAAAAAGAATTACCACCTGGCATGGTTAGGAGAATTCAGAAGCCTTCAATTTTCACTCAACGATCACAGGGTCCTTAATAACTAAGAAGTAGTGAATGTTGTGGAGTGCCTTGATTCCTTCTAAGTATGCCAGGAAACAGGACCAGAATAGCAAAAATAATGGTGCTCTGTTGTTTGGAATAGTTTGGAGAATGCAGTTGCTCCAGATTTACCAACACAAAATTTCTCCCTTAATACTCTCGGGATAGTTTTAGCATCACCCCCCAAGCCTGTCCCCCTATTTCCGCACCCCCTTAAAAGAAATATCGTAAAAGCAAATTCCGGGCAGCGAGCGTCAGAGATGGTGCCTGGTTAAAGAGGTAATTTTTTTTGTTACATTGGAGTGCCATGATTCCTCCAAAGTATGCTAGGAAACAGGACCAAATGAACAAAAATAATCGTGTTCTGTTGCTTGGAATATTTTGGAGGATTCGATTGCTCCAGAATTATCAACACAAAACTTCCCCTTAACGTCGGGATGTTGTGTTGTTTGGTGTGTGTGTTTCTGGATGTTGTGTTGTGTTGTGTTTGGTGTGTGAGTTTCGGTGTGTTGTGTAGTGTTGTGTTTGGTGTGAGTTTCGGTGTGTTGTGTTGTGTTGTGTTGTGTGTGAGTTTCGGTGTGTTGTGTTGTCTTGTGTTTGGTGTGTGAGTTTCAGGATGTTGTGTTGTTTGGTGTGTGAGTTTCTGGATGTTGTGTTATGTTGTGTTTGGTGTGTGAGTTTCGGTGTGTTGTGTTGTGTTGTGTTGTGTTTGGTGTGTGAGTTTCAGGATGTTGTGTTGTGTGTTGTGTGTGAGTTTCTGGATGTTGTGTTGTGTTGTGTTTGGTGTGTGAGTTTCGGTGTGTTGTGTTGTGTTGTGTTGTGTGAGTTTCGGGTGTGTTTGGTGTGTGTGAGCTTTGGCGATGTTGGTCATGAACGGTGGGCGTGTTGGTCATGCATTTTCGGGTGGGTGGGTGGGTGGGTGGGTGTTGAGTCCCCCTGAGAGTGAGAGAAACCATGCATTCACCCGCTCCGCCCAACCTCACTCACTCACTCACTCACTCTCTCACCATATACATGTAAATATTCCTGCTTTGTTTTTGAGGCTTAAAAATCTAATGAATAATAATGCTGCAATTTGTAACGAAGCAATATATATGTTTGTGCATTTTCTAGTTTTCCAGTTATTGCTTATTTTTGCACATGGATCTGCAAATGGATTTTGGCATGTAATTTTAAGTTTTGATTTGTTGTTTGAACTTGAATAAACGCTTCATTAGTGTTTTGCCATAAACTCTTTGAATGTACTTGATAAAAATTTCCCGCACACTTTTAAGTTTATTAATTCACTTTTTAGAGGGGAGTTTTTCGCTTGATATCCTGCAGTCATTTTTGTCATTTTGTTCACCTGTCATCATATTTTCATTCATGCATCTTTTTTTTTTTCTTCCAACTTCAGCATCGCATCGGACAGCCCTGCCTGTGTTTTAATCTTCGTTCAGTATTCCCTCTTGTGGCCTACATGTACTTGTGTTTTAATCAACGTTCTGTGCTCTCTGTCTCTCTCTGTCTCTCTCTGTCTCTCTCTCTCTCTCTCTCTCTCTCTCTCTCTCTCTCTCTCTCTCTCTCTCTCTCTCTATCTCTCTCTCTCTATCTCTCTCTCTCTCTCTCTCTCTCTCTCTCTCTATCTCTATCTCTATCTCTATCTCTCTCTCTCTCTCTCTCTATCTCTCTCTCTCTCTCTCTCTCTCTCTCTCTCGTGCTGGTCCATTCTTACTTTTGTTTTCATTTACATCCTTTACTTTCCTCAGTTTCATCTTCTGACGTCATTTGTACATTGCTTTATAATCTGTTGTTGTCGTACGCTTTTTGTATATTATTTGCAAATTATTCTTCAATTTGGGCTCCATTTTGTGGCCCGCATTTTTAGGACTCTTTTTTTTTTCGCATATATTTCATCCTTTATTAAACTTTACCTTCATCATCAACAAGGAACATCAATCTGTATTTTACCATCAGCATTTCATCATCTTCAATATAGATTATCAACCTATGTGTTACAATGAGCATTTTGTGTCTGTGTGTGTGTTACAATGAGCATTTTGTGTCTGTGTGTGTGTTACAATGAGCATTTTGTGTCTGTATTACATTGAGCATTTTGTGTCTGTGTCTGTATTACATTGAACATTTTGTGTCTATTACATTGAGCATTTTGTGTCTGTCTGTGTGTTACAATGAGTGTTTTGTTTGTGTCCCTGTAGGTGGGCTAGGTGAGCGGTGGGTGTGGGGGCACGAGAGGTCCGGCCGTCAGATTGATCCAACCTTCCCTCAAACTGGCGGGTCTTCCCTCCTCCAGACCTCATCAGCGTCCTCCCTCAGCCCCCTCAGAAGACCCGCTAGGACAGAGGGTTCCTTCAGTGTGCCTTCGACGCGGGTACTGGACGGCTCTCTATCGCTGTCACAACAACAAGTATCATCTCTGTCTCAGTCAACACAAGCCTCATCTCTGTCATCCCAGTCACAGGCTCCTTTAGTCATCCGTCCTCTGGCAATTGATATCTCCACACTACCTCTGGAAACCTCTGATTCAAGTGATACATTGGAAACAACCCATGGACGCTTGTTTGAGCCAACCTTACAGCACCAGTTCCCACAACACCTGGGCAGTGCTGACCTCCAAGGAAACCCCAGTGCCCAGTTTTCAGTATTGGACTTCAGTAGACCACATGTTAACCCCTCCTTCTCCTCCTCCTCCTCCTCCTCCAGTCTCAACAGATCACCACAAACGCCTCAGGTGAGTACAATGACCTCTCATTTAGGGGAGATTCTCTTGTTGGTGAACTGGAAAGTCTATAATTATATACCCCCTAACTATGCCAGAAAACAGACACACTCTGTGTTACTAATAGTAAATATGTTGTTTCGTGGTATTAGTCTGGAGGAAGTACAGATCTTTTAATTCACCAACAAGAGAACATCCCCTTGATAGTTGTCTAGTAGTTAAATGTATCAATGGTTGTCTAGTAGTTACCCATTGGCTACCAAGAGGCAGGGTAGAATATACTTGAGATCAACACACACGTTTTATACATAGACAAAGCTACTGTGTATCTATCCTAGGACTTGTACTGAAGCTGGTAGTAAGTATATATTGAACCCATTGTCACTGTGGTTAGATATTGAGTACTTAAAGTGGACTGAATTACATGTTTCAAATTAAAATATGTTTACTTACTTGTACTTTAATCTCGGCAGTAAATGTGGTATGTAGCTTCTTCTACTTCACAAGGATAATATAGTACAGTATTATTTTTTTTTAATTTAGTAACTCTTTCATATGAGGCTAATTTTCAGAGTGCAATTACTGCTTCAAAAATTCTTAACAACCACCATTAGAAGGTTTACACATGATTATGACAATATAACAATGACGCTTCGAATGTGTATTTTATATATATACAAACATCAATAAATATAGATAGATTAATCCAGTGACAATAAAGATGCGTTAGTAAGTAAACCAAAAAAAAAAAAAAAAAAAAAATGCTAAAATTTACTGTAATTGTACTTTGAAAATGAGATTTGTTTTTATCTTCTACGAGTGTACGAGATTTCATGGAGCCTAAGTATCAGATCAAATTTTGGCATAAATGTTGCAAGCTTTGAGGGGAAAAAACACACACACAGCCACTGTAAGCACCAGATTTGTTTACATGTTGATAAAAGAGACGAGGAATCTTCTGTTTTTCTTGTATGCTTTTGTAAACAGAAACACGTAACTGCTGTATTCACATCCAATTTATTTTTTTTCTTTCTATCTTTTGGTCAACAACATCAATTATTCATATATATACGATGCATTTCCCTTTTTTTGTGGGGATGATCCGTGCGCTTGTGTCGTGTTTGCACAGTATAGTACCGCTGCCAGTTAGGCCGCCAATAGCCAACAAGGATCTAAAAATATTGCCCTATTCTGGTACAGTTGGACACATGAATGGGTGGTACAGCCCAGCAGGTGAAAGATACTTGTCCCATTTGAGTAACGAGTGTCTATAATCAGGTACTTGTTTTTTATTACCATCCTCAATACCGACTTCTGCCCCTGGTGTCTCCTATTTGGCACTAAGGAATACACACACCATCCTCAATACTGACTTCTGCCCCTGGTGTCTCCTATTTGGCACTAAGGAACTTGATATTGGGAGAAATTGACCATCTTTTACTTGGGCTGTACCACCCATTCATGTGTCCAACTGTACCATAATAATAAATATAGTTGTTTGAGCGATGTGTCTGTTTCTCACTATACAGGCGGGTCATCTGGAAGCCCTCGTCTCCACCCCGGACATCTCCCAGCTTCCTCTTCAGTCGACCACCTCCTCCTTAAACTCTCCTTCCTTATCCCCCTTCGCCTCTCCTCCTTCATTATCCTCTCAATCCTCCTTCGCCTCTCCTTCCTTATCCTCCTCCTCATCTTCTTCGTCGTTCCCATCCCCTTCATTCTTATCTGTGTCCTTTCCTTCATCGTCGCCTGCCTCCACCTCTTCCTATTCCTTCGTGTCTCCCGGCAATGCCATCCCTGTGGGGTCGGGGGTCTTATTCCCTCAAAAAATCGACACTTCAGATATGATAAGGTTAGTAACAAGATTTTTTTAATTTCTTGTACATTGAAAGTATTGTTGAAAAAGCACCTATTAATATTAGTAATTTCTTAGTGATAAATTGTGTAAGTAGGCAATGCACAACTTTGATAATTATGTAGTTAACAGAGCACATGTATATATACATTATTTGATTTGTACACATTGTTTATTGATGTACGAATAGACACAGTAGATAATTATAATAGATGTATAATAATTGTAGAAGTACGAGTTGAACACACAGGCTCACCAAAATATTTTTAGGTGGTGAATTTTGGGTAGATTATGAGTTTTTAATTTTATAGATGAAAGGTTGTATAGAAGAATAACTATGTAGCTACTAATAATTCACACCAGTAATAATGTTGCATTCACTTACTTAATGTTGCAAGAGGAAACACCATTGATAGAATTGGGATATTGATCTTTACTGAACAAATGTGAAAAAAACTCTTGACACTCGGTTTAATAATCAGTTCAAAGGGGCTTTTTAGAAATGTGATATCAGAAGAAATATTCGTGATAAGATTTGTATAAAAATTTCATACAAGATTCTTTTTTTCGCTTCGGTTTCAATGGTTTTCATGTGATTTTTTTTTTTTTTTTTTTTTTTTTTTTTTTTTTTTTTTTTTGAGGGGAGTTACTGTACAAATAAGAGCTTGTCGGTTTTTGTTAGCTCTGTTAGTGGTGTTTCTTCTAATAACAAGTTATCCGAGTAGTTAATTAACATACCTAAACAAAAACGTATCATAAATTAAGTGGAGGATAGAAAGTGAAGTAGGCTGTATGTCCATTTGTTTACTACTGTTTTTACCCTAGGCCAGGACCTCAGCCCGTCCCCCTCCCCATGCCCCAGCCGCTGCCCACCACTCCTCCCCCAAGCTCCACTCCTTTGCCAGTCCAAGTCTTCCTCCCTCGCCTTGATAACTCCAATTTCCTGAATGGCGATGGGGACCAGGAGAGACAACTGTTCAAGGCCCTGGAGGCACTACAGAAGGAATCTCTTACTCTAAACTCGAGGCAGTTAGATGAAGCCTTCCAGCTACTGAGTAACCAACTGACTGCAGGGATCAATGACATACCTGATGGAGTGGCTGACTCCTTAGTCTTTCCTATCATATCAAAAGATCCAACATTCGGTGTTAGGAATCCCTCGTCAGCTGAGGAAAACACACAATTCAAGCCGACCTTTGAGGCTTCCAACACCTCTCCTGTGTTTACCTTCCCGCTGTTTGAGCAGGACTTTCCTCAGCATCTGCAGTTGAGTCCACTGGGGCCATTATTGCACAGGAGGACTCGTCAGCCAGTTGGTGTGAGAATTGGTAGAAGTGAATCCAATACGAGAAAGGAGAGACGCTCACCATCTTATATGTGGGTCTGGCCTGATAATTAGGTTGCATTTGCCTCCTGCCTCCGACCCCAAGTTTCACATTCTAACACAGCTACCAGTACTAATGTATCACTTTATCATTGTTGACAAGGAAGGTATATCAAGGAAACACCAACACCTTTCAGTAGACTCGTATTATTAATGAAACAGGATTTACTTGGGTGTGAGTACAAGGTCATTCATCCTCTGACAACATCGATAAAACACGTATTAATTAAAGGCTTCCAAGAAAGTAAGGAAAATTAATAAAGTACGGAAAGTAAGAGAGTTTGAAATGTAGGGAATCCATCACACAAACACATTCTTCCCCTCGTCGTTTGGCCATTGACATTTTTCCTTCATCTGGCGTCATTGATCCTCCGTTCTTAAAAGGAGGGAGATAATGATTCCTCCAAACTATTCACAGCAACAGAACATCATTATTTTTATTCATGCGGTCCTGTTTCCTGGCATACTTTGGAGGAATCAAGGAGCTCTAGTGTACCAAAAGTATACTCTCCCCTTAATTAAGTCACTTACATGTACAGTTGCCAAAAAAGGTATTGCGACAACTCTTGATACAACATTAAATATATTAATGTCCATAGTTGTTTGTAGGGATTATAAGTATGTATTACAGAAGAATATGTATATTTCCTTATGTTAAACATCCTTATAGTCCATACAAATAGTTGTGGATATTACTAGGGTTAAAGTTCTATTAAGATTTGTCGCAGTACCTTTTTTGGCAACTGTACCCTCGTCCAAGTTATGTATTTCCTCCGACTATTGTATATTGAGATCAGATGAAATGTTCAATTGATCGGCGGACGGGGAAAAATATGAGTGTGTGTGTGGGGCCACGTATTTGTTGTGTGCATAGTAGAGGAGGTAGGTGTAGTAGTAAACTTAATACTAACCTGTATAGATGTACACGTTTCGTTTTAAGAGGATAGTACACTTTTTTTTTTTTTTTTTTTTTTTGTATAGTCACGGGCACTAATAAGAATACAGCTTTGGTTGAACAGTTCAATTCACCAACAAACTAAAAATTGCAATGGAGAGCTTATTGTGCATTTATTTACTGTCTATTAGGTATTCGAAGCACACCTGTATACCTATTAGTGCTCGTGACTGTACACTCGCACTCCAACATTTGTATCCAGGTCTTGTTGAAGTTTCGAATCTTTTGACACACTAGTGAATCAATTACAACGCTTATTCTGTTTCATATTTGCTTCAGTTCGCTTAATACTCGATCAGGCTATTCGAAACAACGAGCCTGGATACATATTTTGGATTGCGAGTGTACACACATTGGAGTGCCTTGATTCCTCCAAAGTATACCAGGAAACAGGACCAATTGAACAGAAATATTGGTGTCCTGTTACTAGGAATAATTTGGAGGAAAAATAATCTCCAAAGTTACCCATACTGTACTATTCCCTTAAGCATTATTTTAATTTATTACATGTAAAATTAGTTGATGTTGAATTATTATTAACCTTTTGAATACCTGAGTTATTTTATCACCAGTAATTTGTTGCCTTATTTCCCACATTTAAAATAATATTGTATGGTGTGTCAACTTTCTCACATGCACTCATTGCTTTATCTTCATATTTTTTTTTTTTTTTTTTTGTCTACTTCATTTTCCCCCTTTTTCACATTCTTCTAGTTTCATGTATTCACTTTTTTTGTATCTTTATATATCCTCCTTTTTCACACTTCTATTTTCATTTATTTATCTTATTTTTTTGTCTCCTTCTATTTTTCCCATTTTAACATTCCTATTTTCATTTATTTTCCTATTTCCCCCATTTCCACACCCTTCTAATTTAATTTACTTTTCTTATTTTTTTCCTCCTATTTCCCCATTTCCACACCCTTCAATTTTCATTTATTGTTCTTATTTTTTTCCTCCTATTTTCCCCATTTTCAAACTCTTCAATACATAAAATTAATTCGTATTTTTTTTCATACCTATTTCACCTCAGCTCAACTTACGGGGGTAATCTATATACTTTTTTTTATATACATTGGATTACCCTGATTCCTCCACAATATGCCAGGGAACAGGACCAGGTTCAGAAAAATCATACTAAACCTGTTGCTTGGAATATTTTGGAGGATTCAGTTACTCCAGATTTACTAGCAGTGGTGTTTCGTGGCAATATTTGAAGGACTCGTACACATCCAATTTTCTGACTACATCATAGGGACACTTATATGGAACCCTGTGATGTAGTCAGAAAATGGGAGGGAAATGAGTCCTTCAAATATTGCCACGAAACACCACTGCTAGTAAATCTGGAGTAACTGAATCCTCCAAAATATTCCAAGCAACAGAGCACCATTATTTTTGTTCTCCTGGTCGTGTTTCCTGGCATACTTTGGAGGAATCAAGGCACTCCAATGTACCAAAAATATACTCTCCCTTTAAATCCCTCATCTACTCCTCCACTCCTTCCCTTTACTCCCTCTGTGCTTGTCTCTCCCTTATCATTATCTTAAGGGGGTGCGGGAGTAGGGGACAGGCTTGGGTGGGGGAGGTTAGAGGTGTGTGGAAATAGGGGCACAGGCTTTCTACCCATCCCAAGCCTGTCCCCCTATTCCCGCACCCCCCCAAAACTCTCCCAAGCCTGTCCCCCTATTCCCGCATCCCCCCAAACCCCCAAGCAAGTCCCCTACTCCCACACCCCCTCATTCATTCCTTTTTATTACATTTTTCCTTCCTTCCTTCCTTTTTACTGCATTTTCCTTTTTTTAAGTAACATTATTTTGATCATCTTGACTTTATTCTTTCTCCATATGGGTATTCATTTCAAGACCAAAATTAATAATATACAGTTATCAGGAAGCATCGTCATGGGTTTATGGGTTGATTCCACAAGCATTCGTAGTGGTTTGTTTGTTAGCACGCAAACGAAAGAATCTTAGCCGTGTAAATGTCTTATGGTTGAATTATTTAATGAATTTGGTGAGTAAACTATACATGTGACCATTAGTATCTTACTATTTTGATAAATTTTGTGAATATGGATACTATCAGCTTTTAAAAAATAGTGAATTCTTTCTAGTATGGCTGGTTGGAAAACTAACAAACTAATACCACTGTGGAATGGACCCTATATACTGACGCACTTATGTCTTTTTAAAATAAAGCATAATTATAATTGAAGAATCTTTATTATAACACATTAAACAAAAATCATCATCTTGTTTGTATTTCTGGTAATTGTTGGTAATTCTGGAGCAACTGAATCCTTCAAACTATTCCAAGCAACAGAACACAATTAATTTTGCTCTTCTGGTGCTGTTTCCTGGCATACTTTGGAGGAATCAAAGCACTGCATTGTACCAAAAAAGAATTACAACCTTAAGTAATGTAGCGATGTAATAATTCCACTCATGGCAAGTCCATTTGTACTCTGGGATAACTAACTAACTAACTAAATGCTCCTGAGAACTGTGTATTTCTAGCACATAATATATATATATATTTTTTTTTTCGTCAGTTATATTCCGTTGACACGATATAATAATAATAAAATGTTCATTGTATGAGTAAACGGGAGGGACGAAGCGTTGTTTACCTTCCAAACAGTTTGACTTCTAAGCAATGTACATTTTAGATATTTTTAGTAAGAGGCTTATAAACACCCATAGTGATTTTACACTATATCAAGTTCAAAGAGGTTTTATAGAGTAATTGGTAGTTTATTAATCAATGGCCAATATATATATGTAAGGAGTTCAATGTGCTAATGTCTTCCGTGTATTACTTGTTACGCGTGTACAATAAATATTCTTTATATAAAAATACGTTGCAAAACATATTTTGTTACTTACCTCTGCCCTTTTTAACCTCTAAAATTTATAGTTAAGTATTAGTTAAACAGGTTATTGGTGAGTTAACATGTCACAATATAATCCTGTAGTTGAACATAACTCTTCATATTGTATTATTATGCTATTGTAGATTAGCTGCTCTTTGAGATTAACCAGGATTAAAAATATGATTGTGTGTCATATAGAGCAGGGCGTCCACTTCCTCTAAGTGCAAAACTAGAACAAAGTCTTCAGTGAATAATTACATAATGAGGCATGGAATTCATTTGTCTGTCGAGAAAATAATATCTATGTGAAGTTTTCTTGCTTAGTAGCATTGCTAGTGTTACAAAAATATAGAAAAAAATCTGGGTGTCATGAAATAATTTATAACACGAAATTGAAAGAATAACTTCAAGATCATTACATATATTATTTAAACAAAACATTTATACAGGATACAGTCTGGTTTGTCATTTTGGTATAACTACTGTAGAGGCAATTAAGGAGGTAATTATTTTTTGGTACATTGGAGTGCTTTGATTTCTCCAAAGTATGCTAGGAAACAGGACCATAAGAACAAAAATAATAGTATTCTGTTGCTTGAAATAGTTTGGAGGATTCAGTTGCTCCAGATCTACCAATACACACACAACTTGCCCCTTAATTCCTCCAAACCCTCCATGAAAAGAAAGTCCCCGAGTAAATATATATATACTCCAAGCAACAGGCCACCATTATATTTATTAATTTGTTTATTTTCCCTGGCATACTTTGGAGGAATCAAGGCACTCCAATGTACCAAAAACTATATCACTCTCATATGCTTTTTTTTTCGACTGTGAATTGAGTCCTTTAGTAAACAACTTCGATTCATTTTTATAATCAATCACAATTTTAACTTCTTTACTATTGTTGAACT
>JAWZYT010003439.1:50000-53904 GCA_034508575.1 Petrolisthes manimaculis
ACGAGAAAATGAGTTCTATTATTAATTAAACTAAATATTTGAGATTATTAAAGGCTCTTGGTAGCTCAAATAGATTTAGTTAAGGTGGAAGTTTTGTGTTGGTAAATCTGGAGCAACTGAATCCTCCAAACTATTCCAAGCAACAGAACACCATTATTGTGGCTCTTTCGGTCCTAATTCCTAGCTAGAAAACAGGACCAGAAGAGCAATAAAAATAATGGTGTTCTGTTGCTTGGAATAGTTTGGAGGATTCAGTTGCTCCAGATTTACCAACACAAATCTTGCCCCTTATGCTTTACTTACTTCATGTTCCCCTCGCCACATTTTATTTTACCAGACCGGCTGTGTGTATCCAAACGAGTATTATATAAAAAGTGGACGGGCGTGTAGTCTAAGAGTTGATTCCACAGTGGTATTTGTTTGTTAGCTTCCCAACCAACCACACTTGTAAGGCTTCATTATTTTAGGGTTGATTCCACAGTGGTATTGGTTTGTTAGCTTCCCAACCAACCAACCACACTCGAGTATCCACATTCACAAAATCTATCCAACAGTTAGATAATGATTATCCCTGTATAGTCTACTAACTAAATTCATTAAATAATTCACTCATAAGTCATTGAAACGGCTAACAACATTCTTTCGTTTGGGTGCTTACAAACCAATACCAACCACTGTGGAATCGACCCGAAGCAAACACCGGGGAACCTCGTTTTTCTAGTTTTTTTTTGTATCTCCCTTTTTTTTTAATAAGTGGGAAGCTAAGACCAGTTGAGGGAGGGTTGGCTGGCTGGCTGAAGACTCCCACGATACACACACACACACACACACACTCTCTCTCTCTCTCTCTCTCTCTCTCTCTCTCTCTATATATATATATATATATATATATATATATATATATATATATATATATATATATATATATATATATATGTAGAAAGGAGAGAAGGAAATACATGATAAACAGGAAGTGGGTAAATTTAACGATACACACACTCTCTCTCTCTCGTTATGTGAGAAGGAGGAAAGGAAATATATGATAAAGAGGAAATCGGGAAATTAAATGATGATAGAAAATAAAAAGAAATATTTGAAGAAGGTTTGGTACAGACGCTGTTGTTGTTGTTTTCGCTTAATATTCCAATCAAGCCTAGATAAATATTTTGGTTCGCAAGTGTACAGTCAGGAAAATTTGGAAATTTTATTTATTACAATGTTTAGTCAAGGTTTGCTATCAATATTTTATCCTTCATAATGTTTTAAACTTATTTAGTCAAGATCTGCTGTCATTATTTTTTCCTTCACTTGGTAATATTTATAAACCAATTTTGAATCACCATGGCTTGTGTATACCTAAATTAAAACGTCTGTAATATTTCTAAACCAATTTTTAATCACCAGGCGTCTGCTAATACCTACATTAAGGGGAGAGTATACTTTTGATACATTACAGCGTCTTGATTCCTCTATAGTATGCCAGGAAACAAACCCAGATGAATAGAAATAAGGGTATCCTGTCGCCTGGAATAGTTTGGAGGAATAATTATCTCCAAAAATGTCAGAACTATACCCTCCCTTAAGACGTTAGTGAATATCTATATACATTTTCAATAATCTCTCACAAATAATAATTTTAGATCAATACTTAATATTTCAATAAACTTGATTTCCTTACCAATGTTGAAAAGTAACTCGTCTCTGTTCAATATTTCTGTTCCACTGGCATCTATCTATCTATCTATCTATTTATCTCCATTTCTATCTCTATCTATCTATCTATTTATCTCCATTTCTATCTCTATCTATCTATCTCCATTTCTATCTTTATTTCTATCTCTATTTATCTAATCTCTATCTATCTATCTATTTATCTATTTCTATATATCAAAACATAAGAGGCCAGTGGAACACAATATTTTTTCTTCCCGACATTACCGCCGATACAGGGATCTCCGTTCTGACCTCTGTGTGTGTTTGTGTGTGTGTTTCTCTGTGTTTTTGTGTGTGTGTTTTTATGTGTTTTTATGTCTGTGTGTCTCTCTATGTGTGTTCCTCTGTGTTTTAATCTGTGTGTTTTTATGTGTGTTTCTGTGTGTTTTAATCTGTGTTTTTATGTGTGTGTATATCTGTGTGTCTCTCTATGTGTGTTTTAATCTGTGTGTTTTTGTGTGTGTGTGTGTTAATATGTGCGTGTATTTTTCTGTGTCTTTCTATGTGTATTTCTCTGTTTTTCTATGTGTGTGTTTACCTCTGTGTGTTTCCCTCTGTGTGTTTCCATCTGTGTTTTTCCATCTGTGTTTTTCCATCTGTGTGTTTTTATGTGTGTGTTTCCATCTGTGTTTTTTTTTTTTTTTTTTTTTTTTTTTGAGACAGTGGCCACCTAACACTCCTTAAGGCGGTAATTCTTTTTTGTTACATTGGAGTGTCCTGATTCTCCAAAGTATGCCAGGAAACAGACCAGAAGAGATAAAATAATGGTGTTCTGTTGCTGGGAATAGTTTGGAGGATTCATATTGGGTTCCTTAGTTCTTAAGTAGAGATAGAGAAGAATTATTTATTTTCCAGCAAGAAGAGAGAGAGAGAGAGAGAGAGAGAGAGAGAGAGAGAGAGAGAGAGAGAGGAGTGATGTAAGAGAAAAGACAAAGGGTGTAAAAGAAAGAAATTAGTCAGGAGAAAGAAAGGTGAGGCGAAGAGGAATGTTCACTGAGGGAGCAGAAGAAAAATATGTGTGAGAGAGAGAGAGAGAGAGAGAGAGAGAGAGAGAGAGAGAGAGAGAGAGAGAGAGAGAGAGAGAGGTATAATAAGAGAAGAAAGGAGAGGAAATAAGAGTAATAATGTGTGTGTGGTGTGTGTGTGTGTGTGAGAGAGAGAGAGAGAGAGAGAGAAGAGAGAGAGAGAGAGAGAGAGAGAGAGAGAGAGAGAGAGAGAGAGAGAGAGAGAGAGAGAGAGAGAGAGAGAGAGAATATGATGGAATAATGGAAGAGAAAATCGATGAAAGGGGAAAAGAAGAAATACAGGAGAAAGGGGAAACATGAGAAAAGGAAGAGGAGGAGGAGGAGGAGGAGGAGGAGGAGGATAAGGGAGGAGGAGGAGGAGGAGGAGGATAAGGGAGGAGGAGGAGGAGGATAAGGGAGGAGGAGGAGGAGGAGGAGGAGGATAAGGGAGGAGGAGGAGAAGGGAAGGGTAGAAAAGGAGGAAAAAGAGGAGATGAAGAAGAAACAAGAGAACAAACAAAAGGAGAGAGAGAGAGAGAGAGAGAGAGAGAGAGAGAGAGAGAGAGAGAGAGAGAGAGAGAGAGAGAGATAGGTAGGTGTGGATGGGGTCACTCTCCTCCTGCAGATGTATTATGCACCACGGCCGCCCCTGAACCCTGTCTCCTGGGGTGTTGGGGGGCGCCTCTTGTGTCCCTCAGCTCCCTCCCTGCCCTTCACTCTTCACGCTTCCTTCCTTCCTTTCTTCCTTCCTTCCTTCACTTATTTTCAAAACAACCTTCCTTCAAGATATAATATAATTCGATTTTTCTATATTCATTATTCTTCTTTCAGTATATAATATAATTTTTTTATTATTATTATTATTCTTTCTTTCACTTATTTTCTTCCTTCAAGATATATATAATTCGATTTTCATTTTTCATTTTTCATTTTCCTTCCTTCAAGATATAATATATATAGTTCTATTTTCTATTTTTATTTTCTTCCTTCAAGATATAATATAATTCGATTTTCAGTTTTCTTCCTTGTGGATTTAATATAATTTTATTTTCAATTTTTTTCCTTCAGTATATAATATAAATATATATATTTTTTACCTGTCTTAATTATTCCTCTTTCGCTTATTTTTCAAAACACCTTCTTTCTGTTTTTAATATAAATCTATATTCTTTGCCTGTTTTAAACTT
>JAWZYT010003440.1:5000-31374 GCA_034508575.1 Petrolisthes manimaculis
CACACACACACACACACACACAGACACATACATTTGGAGAAAATCGATGTAGGGTGATGGTTAGTATAATTTACCAACACACACACACACACACCGTATTATTAGGCCTGCAAGCTGCGGTGTGTGTGTGTGTGTGTGTGTGTAAGAAGGACAGGGTTTCTCTTGCTATTTGGCCTCCTGATTTCCATGATTACACACACACACACACACGAGGTTGGTTCCTAAGGGGTGCGTGCGTGGATGCCTAGGAATAATTAAAGCAAAATCAATGTATATCAAAAATTGCAACCTTTCCAAACTTTCAAAAACGCTCATTTTTTCAATATTTTTTTTCAATTTTTAAAGACTCCAAGATAATATGTTTCATCTTCACTATCCGCTATAAAAATTCACTATTCACTATAAAAAACGACGGTAGCGGCGGCGGCGGCGGGGGGTTGGCGGCGGCGGGGGGTCGGCGGCGGCGGGGCGGCGTGGCGGCGGCGGGGAGGCGGGGCGGCGGCGGGGCAGGGGCAGCGGCGGCGTGGCGGCGGGGCAACGGCGGCGGGGTGGCGGCGGTGGCGGCGGCGGCGAGGACGAATAAAAAAAAAATAATAATAAAAAAAAGATAATTATTAAAAAAAAAATAAAAAAAAAAATATTATTAAAAAAAATATATATTATTAAAAAAACAATTAAAAAAACTAATTATTAAAAAACGGCGGCGGCGGCGGCGGCGGCGGCGGGGCGGATGGGCGGCGGCGGCGGGGCGGCGGCGACGACGAAAAAAAAAAAATAATAATAATAATAAAAAAAGTTATTAGAAAAAAAAAAAATAATATAAAAAAATAATTAAAAAAAAATATATTATTGCAAAAACTATTAAAAAAACTAATTATTAAAAAACGACGGGGGATGCGGCGAGTGAAGAGAGCGGCGAGAGGGGGCCGCAGGCAAAAGCACCCACGGCGTAGCCATGGTGGGCGAAGCCCAGTGCTTGTATATTTTTAAATACGCATGTTATATTTTTCGTGAAAAACAAAATTGCTTGAGCAGTGTTGTGAGCTAAAGATAAACTTACAACACTTAATTTACTAATGAAGTGACTTTGTATTTTTAGTATTTTTTACATTTTACATCTTTCACACAACACTTACAAACATGTCTATGAGAGAGAGTGTGTGTGTGTGTGTGTGTGTGTGTGTGTGTGTCGTTGACTCACTCCTTCACACATCACATAGCCAAGTCTAACTGTACAAAAAACACCTCTTATGCCTGGGAGTGTTTGTCTCTACACACACACACACACACTCTCTCTCTCTCTCTCTCTCTCTCTCTCTCTCTCTCTCTCTCTCTCTCTCTCTCATAAACACACAAACACACACACACACTCACACAAATATAATGTGTGTGTATTTATGTTTGTAAATAATAATAATAATAGTAATGTGTGTGTGTGTGTTGGGGAGGAGAGGAAGTAGGGGAAGAGAAAGTAAATATTTGAGGGAGGTAGGTAGGAAGGAAGGTAGGTAGGTAATTATGAAGATAGGTAATAAGGAAGGTAGGTAGGAAGGTAGGCAATTAGGAAGGTAGAAAGGTAGGTATGTAGTTAGGTAGGTATGTAGGTAGGTAGGAAGGTAGAAAGGTAGGTATGTAGTTAGGTAGGTATGTATGTATGTAGGTAGGTAGGAAGGTAGAAAGGGAGGTTGGTAGGTAGGATGGAGACAGGTAGCGAAAGTTGAAAATTTTAGGTACTTCATTCCTTCCCTCTCTCCCTCCCCCCCCCCCATCTCCCGATAACACACATACACACACACACACACACACAGACCAAACCCTTTCCCTCCACCTTCCTTTCCCTCTCTCACAGTCCCCCCCCCACTCCCCCCAGTCCCCCCCCCAGGGCCCCCATCTTGTTATTACACCATCACAAACATACAAACTAACATTTTATTTAAGGACCCTGTGTGTGTGTGTGTGTGTGTGTGTGTGTGTGTGTGTGTGTGTGTGTGTGTGTGTGTGTGTGTGTGTGTGTGTGTTATAATCGTGTCGTGGTTTGTTCAGTGGTCAAATTTCAATGTAAATGTGTGTGTGTGTGTGTGTGTGTGTGTGTTGACATTAATACTTTACTTTCCCTGTTTGTGTGTTTGTTTGTTAGTGACGTTGTATTGAGTGACAGACAAAAATGAATCCTTCAAATATTACCCCGAAATACACACACAAACACACACACACACACACACATTCCCCACTCTCTCTCTCTATCCTTTCTCCTACCATTCATTCCCTCCTTTTCCCACTCTCTCTCTCTCTCTCTCTCTCTCTCTCTCTCTCTCTCTCTCTCTCTCATCCTCATCAACCAGACAGACCACTTACAGAGAAAGCTGACCCTTACACACACACACACACACACACATATATAAGTTGTTTCTCCCCCAGCCAACCAGCCAACCAGACAGACAGACAGACAGACAACCAGCCAACCAACCAGACAGCCAACCAGACAGACAGACATACATACAGACAACCAACCTTGCCCCTCACTCACCTAGTTAACTTAGGTACAGTTGCCAAAAAAGGCATTGTGATAAATCTTGATAGAACTTTAACCCTAGTAATATCCACAACTATTTGTATGTGGACTATAAACATGTATAACAGAAGGAAATATACATATCCTTCTGTAATACATACTTATAAACATGTATAGCAGAAGGAAATATACACTGTAAAAAAAAACTTGTTAAATTTACAGAAAATATCTGGCAGCACGGTTGCCAGAGCTTTTCTGTATTTTTTTCTACAGAACGGTTCTGTACAGATTTGACGGCATATATCTGTATATTTGCAAGACAGATATTCTCTGTCGTTTATCTTTACAGAAAAGTTCCGTTGACAAGAATACAGAAAATCTCTGGCAACCGTGCTGCCAGATATTTTCTGTAAATTCTATTTTCTGTATTCTGCTGTCTGTACAGAATATGTCTGTACAGTCACGGCACATAGTCCTCATATAGTATACTTCGGTGTTAGGGAAGTCCGTTCAAGGACTATGTGTCGCGACTGTACATAATTATATACACTATTAAGAATAACATTATACACATCACACACATATGTATATATTATATAATATTGGTATGTTGTATTATAATTAAAAAATATATGTACTGTATAATTAAACTTTTAATGAGTTGTAACCAGAAAACTGATGACACCTGGTGTACACTTGTGTACAGTAAAAGCTATATCAAAACTAAATATTGCAAAATTGTACTTCATTACTTGAAATGGAACTCTTAAGATAAGTAAACAGGTACTGTACAGTATTTTAAAGCATCAAGTAAAGCATCACAGCCTTGATATAATTCAAAATTTCTGACCAAAGGAGATATTAGGTTGAACCATAATATTCTTGAATGAATGCTCCTGTGTCAGAAATTATCATAATTGTATATATAACAAAACTTTCACTAATTACATACAGTATATGGAATTAATGCAAGAATACCTTAACACAAACATAAATTTAATCTTATCTAAAGACAGTATTGCAAAATTTAACACATATGAAATGGAATCCTTAGGCTGCTTTCACACGGACGTTTTTGTACGCGCGTTCGAGAACGCGTCAAAATTTTGTAGCCACGTTCGACACGCGCTTGCTATGCGTCCGCGTTTCAATTTTAACAGGCCCCTACCACCACCCTGCTTTCCCACCAAATTCATTAATGTTAGTTCATTCATTTTATTAGGCTACGTGATGTATGAATGTATGTACCTTATAACAATTATTATGCTGAAATATATATGCATATTTACTATCAATGACTAAATATCATACTTTAATGTACTACAGACCACAAGTAATTGCTTCCAGTGTACTGTACACAAATGTAGTACCCACAAGTGTCATATATCCATCTGTGTGTAAGGTTTGAGCAGGACCAGCAGAGTTCTCTCGGTTCTCACCCAGCTGAGAGAGAAGGTCAACGTTAGTGTGGCCTGCCTGTACGCGTCGTACCTAGATGCTTGTGTGGAAGCTCACATTGCCACCAGTAGCCAGTGACGACGCACGCGTCCTTGCTGGCTTGGACGTCTGTGCCGCATTCGACTCGCGTGCAACGCGTCGTGTGAAAGGTTCCATTTAACTCCATTGAATGTTAAAACGTCGAGTTCCCGAACGCGCGTTCGGGAACGCTCGTGTGAAAACCGCCTTAGGGTGCTTTCACATGAGCGTTCTCGAACGCTACGTTTTAACATTCAATGGAGTTAAATGGAACCTTTCACACGACGCGTTGCACGCTAGTCGAATGCGGCACAGACGTCCAAGCCAGCAAGGACGCGCGCGTCCTTATAACTCGCGCGTTGTCACTGGCTACTGGTGGCAATGGGAGCTTCCACACGAGCGTCTTGGTACGACGCGTACAGGCAGGCCCCGCTGTCGTTGACCGTCTCTCTCAGCTGGGTGAGAGCCGAGAGGACTCTGCTAGTCCTGCTCAAACCTTACATACAGATGGATGTGTGACGCTTGTGGGTACTACATTTGTGTACAGTACACTGGCAGCAATTACCTGTGGTGTGTAGTACATTCAAGTATGATATATAGTCATTGATATTAAATATGCATATATATTTCAGCATAATAATTGTTATAAGGTACATACATTCATACATCACGTAGCTTAATAAAATTAATGAACTAACATTAATGAATTTGGTGGGAAAGCAGGGTGGCGGTAGGGGCCTGTTAAAATTGAAACGCGGACGCCTAGCAAGCGCGTGTCGAACGCGGGTACAAAAATCTGACGCGTTCATGAACGCGCGTACAAAAACGTCCGTGTGAAAGCAGCCTTAATGTAAATAATCAGTCATATAATTTTTATTGTTTGTGTTGTTTGATATATGGTGTTCTTGTTTATGCTATCGTTGCTCTTGTTGTTGTTGAAGTTCCTCAGGCTGCCTGGCTGAAGAGCCCCGAGGCCCTGTGTGACTTCATCATTGTTCTCTATTCAACATCAACTATCAGACTAATAAGAGACAGGACTCTTGGATGTACACCACCACCGTATTTTTGAACCTCGATCAGGGTTAATTCCAACAAAACATCTGAAAGTGGAAGTTACATTAAAATTTTCATTCATTGTTTTAGCGCTGTACATAATATATCATCATCATTTTTGTTTAGCCTCCTTATTTTCCCTTATTGGGTCGGATGGTTAAGAGTCTGTCCCACTCTTCGCGATTGTAGAGAACCTCTTCCTCATACCTTCTTCCACACAATGTTTCCAATACTATTATAAAAGCTTCATCTTAATATAAATGTATGCATCCATCTAGCCAGTCTAATCTCAATACACTCTATTCTTTACAACTGGCACATCATAAAAATATAATATGATGTATGGGATAAGTATCATAAACAAATAATTCATAGTTACCTTTGAATAAATTCCAGTAATCCTGTAACTTCAAGTGGATAACTGATATTGAAGTTGTAGTATGCAGCAAACAACTTTCCTAACCCCAACAATAATGTAGGGATATCATCACACACAATGACTCCATCAATTCCAAGCATGTATCTACCTGCAGTCAGCCATGAATCACCTAAAATAATAAAACAGAATACAGTACTATTATAAAAACAGATAATGGTTTGTACCGATTTATATACTGTACTGTATTTTCCCAAACAAACTTCCAAAAGCATAATTTATACAGTAGGCCTACTGTACTTCATTAACTCAGAACTCTATCCAATCAACATACTGATATTCACTTGCTAATGATAATGGTACTTTACTTACCAACTGATACCAAGCAAGGTTTGGGAGGCATTTTTTTTTTCACAGTATTCACTTGTGGTACTTGGCTGTAAAGATAGGAACAGTAGGTTATAAAAATTTGCAAGATTAATGAAGGGAGATCAATTTAACTTTTCAAATGGGCATGTTGTCAATGGTAGCAAATATATGCAGAACAATTATTATTATTATCTACCCAGGTTAGGTCCCGGTAATTTGATGCGGTCTAGGTTAGGTTAGGTTAGGTAAAGTCAGGTTAATTTATAAAAACTATAAAACAGGGAAATCCAAACCTTAAATGATCTATCAAGTTACTGGAGGGGGGGATTAAAAAAAAAAAGTATTCATTGAAAGAATTGCCGATTTGCAGCAGTGTTGCCAGATCCGGCTGGGTCCCAGTATTTTGCCCCAGACATTTATTGTACTGTATCATTATTTCCCGGTATCTGCCCAGGTTAGGTCCCAATAGTCTGCCCTGGCTAAGTCCCGGTAGTCTGCCCAGGTTAGGTCCCGAAAGTCTGCCCAAGTTAGATCCCGGTAGCCTGATGCGGTCTAGGGTAGGGTAGGGTAGGGTAGGGTAGGGTAGGGTAGGGTAGGGTAGGGTAGGGTAGGGTAGGTTAGGTTAGGTAAGGTCAGGCTAATTTCAAAATGCCCCATTTGAATATGGGGCATTTGGTGTAAATTAGAATGGTGTAAATTAGTGGGTAATGAAAGTAGAAAACTATATGTAATAACGGTAGTTCATTCAATATTAAAAAAATATATATATGTACGGTAGCTAACTTACTGTAGTTACAGTGAACCCTACATAACAAGCCATTGCCTAGTTTATTACCATACAAAATTACTGCATTGGTGCATCAGCTGCTTAGAAATCATCTACAAATTAAGTTTACAAAGTTAAAATTCTTATAGGGAAACAAGTTATAGGACCGGTAGGCCATCATTACTGTACATGGAAGAATATTTAAAATTATATAACATACCGTGAATTTTGCATCCTCCTTGGGATCTTCTCGTTGTTATTTAGTATTCTTATTGCCTGACAATGCCTGCTGAGGTCTTGGTGTGCTGTAATATGATGATATTCTGGAGTTGATTTCTTGACTTGATAACTTGTTGTGTTCCTCCGCTGGTCAGTTTACGCGCCAAATTCGTCTTTTCAACGGCCCCGGTCACTAGAGCAGTGATGTCTATTAATTAACCCCTACACACTGCCGCCGACATCATCACCAATTTTCACTCATAGAAATAACTTAAAGGTGTGGTGGCAAAAAATTAATTTCCAAGTATTATTAATTGTATATTGAATAAATTAGTCGTTTCTTAAGTTTAGTAGTTCTAGGATAAGAATATATATTCGTATACACATATGATAGCAGCCCACTCAAACCAAGTTAACCAATACAACATTCGAAGGGCCAAGCCTTTATTGGTTAGAAATCTTATGGCCTCGGGTTGGTTTGAGTGGTCTGTCATCCAGAAAGTATACCTGTTTCGTAGAAGACTCCACCAAAATGGATTAGAAATTGTGAATCGCGAATGTACCTTAAGGGGAGGGTATAGTTCTGACATTTTTGGAGATTATGATTCCTCCAAATTATTCCAGGCAACAGGATACCATTATTTTTCTTTATATGGGTGTGTTTTATGACATACTTTGGAGGAATCAAGGCACTGTAAAGTACCAAAAGTATACTCCCCTTAATTGTTTCCTTTGTAGCTTGGATGTGTATATTAAAAAATGGAGAGGCTAATTTTTGTGTTGTAGTCCATGCATGCATGGCTATATATATATATATATATATATATATATATATATATACTGTTTCTACAGAAAAGTACTGTAAATTAATTAACACAGAAATTCCCTGTATGAAAATACAGAAAGGGTCTGTACACTCAAAGAAACTACAGAAATTACAGAAATTATCTGTAAACATTAACTTTTCCATGATTTTTACAGAAATAAACCATATATATACTTTACAGAAATAATCTGTAGGGATTTGCAGTTAATAGCTGTAAAAACAACAGACTTTTTTTACAGTGTACATATCCTTCTGTAATACATACTTATAATCCCTACAAACAACTATGGACATTAATATATTTAATGTATCAATAGTTGTCGCAATACCTTTTTTGGCAACTGTACCTGTTGTTAACCACCTTTCTCCTTCCTTCCCTAAACCTAAACCTAACCTTCCTTTTTTTCTGTAGACAGTAGGCATTCAATTTTAATTAAGAAGAATATATTTCAACACACACACACACACAGCTTCAGTAAATCATATAATATTCAATAGGCATTCATTTAAAACAGTAAATCACTTCTATAACCTCGACATTAGAATAACTTTAATAATTATCAAGGAAGAAAGGAAGGAGGGAGGGAATGAATGAATGAATGAATAAATTAATGAATGAATGGAGGAAGAAAAGAAGAAAGGAAGGAATGAATGAAGGAGAGGAGGGAAGGAGAAAGGGAAGGGGGAGACAGATAAAGTCCCTCTCTAAAAATGAAAGCCACCAACCATATTTCTGAATTAGCCTAGCAACGAAAATGAAAACTCGTTGGAAAAAGAGAGAGTGAGTAGACTATTGAGTGAAAAAAAAACCTTAAGAGGGGGAAGTTTTGTGTTGGTAAATCTGGAGAAATTGAATCCTACAAACTATTCCAAGCAACAGAACACCATTATTTTTGCTCTTCTGGTTGGTCCTGTTGTTTCCTGGCATACTTTGGAGGAATCATGGCACTCCAATGTAATAAAAAAGAATTACCCCTTTAATACACACACACACACACACACACACACACCATCCTCAATACTGACTTCTGCCTCTGATGTCTCCTATTTGGCACTAAGGAACACACACACACACACACACACACACACACACACACACACTACTTCTTCTACATGCATAGTAGTGAATAGTGAAGATGTGTTGATAATTACAATCTTGTGAGTATAAAAATGTCAAGTAATAATTTAAAAACCTAGAGAGAGGAGTAGTGAAGATGTCTGATAAGTAGTGAAGATGACTGATGGGGTCTTGCAGATGTTGGATGGTTGGTTTATGAAGATGTGTGTGTGTGTGTGTGTGTGTTTGATAAATTTGTGTTGTAATAATATGGATGTGTGTGTGTGTGTGTGTGTGAAGGAGATATGAGGGAATGAAAGGTTTATGTAATATTATGAATGTGTGTGTGTGTGTGTGTGTGTGTGTGTGTGTGTAGTATTCAAACATTATTAACACGAGTGAGTGAGTGAGTGAGTGATGGCATTAATATTGTATAATGATTGTAAAAGGAGACATCAATGCAAGAGGTATAAAGTAAGTAAGTAGGTAGGTAGGTAGGTAGATAGTTGTAGAAAGTTGGTTGATGGTAGAGTGAGTACATCAATGTTGTTGTTTTTGTTGTTTGTTGTAGTTTGTTGTTGTTGTTGTTGTTGTTCCCCAGACGTGTTGTTTTTCCCTAGTCTGTCAAATATAATAGAGAGAAGCGTACAGTGGATTTTCAAAGTCGACTGATGTAGCTTTGTCCACAGCGAACACTGTCTTACATGTGTTGTCGAGGTCTTTGGTGTGTTCTATCATGGCACGGGAACACTCAGCAGCCAGGAGGGCGTGACGGGCAGGGGCAGGCAGGGAGTCATGGTAAGTACCTCGAGCGTGTAGGTAACATAAGGTATTGGTTACTGTCTCAAGATGTTCTAAGGGAAGGTTAGCATCGTTGGTCATAACACGGTACTGGGTGGTGGTGGGTGGTGGTGGTTGTTGTTGGTCTCCTGAAGAAAGGTAGAACTCGGTGTATTTCGTGGGGGTCGAGTTGGGGAAATTGTTGTTGTTGTTGTTGTTCCTCAAGGTGTCTGGCCGAACAGCCCCGGGCTCTTGAGGAAGGCTATGGCTTGAACTGGGCTTTCCCACAGTGCCCTCCGTGGCGTAGATAACAGTGCCCTCTGGTAAAGAAGATCCCTTATTGTCTTCCTTCAATATTTCAGTACATAATATATAGGTAATGTTGGGTGTATAATTACCAAAACCTTTTATCCCTTGACATGCCTTCCTCACAACATTCACCTCCTCCTAAGCCACCAACTCGTGTTCACACTCAGGCACATTGACCCGGTACAACAGAATATGTTTGGGTTTATGTTTATAGTGGAAGTGACTTTGGTAATATTCAAGTAGTTTGTTTTTAACCAACTACTGGAGGTGAACTAATTGACTAGTATGGTGTTGTGGGTAGACGCAAGTACTTCGATACATTCCTTGTCCATTGAAATCAGCTACCAATGCCCCCATGGACCCTGAGCGGTTAGGGGCATTGGGTTTGGGATGGACCACGGCACCTCCTAGAAGTAGTACCCCTTCACACATGACCCTAGACTCTGGCAACATGTCCTTCCAGTTAATACCGAGGGGAACACCGCCACATTTGGTATTAATCTGCGTCATAATGGACCTCAACACGGCCTCTTCGGTTCCTCTCTTCCTGTAGGTGTGAGGTTGGATACACTGTGTCTATAGATAATGGTGTTGTATGGAGTGGTATTTACATTTACCGTACAGGTAGTCGTGTCCAGGTTTGAGCATCACCACTACAATCTGCCTTCCCGGGAACAATTCTTTAACTTCCTGGAAATCACTGTCTATGGACTCTGGTGTCTTTCTAACCACGTGGATCTCTGGAGGTTCAACGCGCATACCAAGACGCCGCCCGGTCGCCACAAGTCTCTCAAAGAACGGCTCGTGGAATCTGTTTGGCTTCATACCTCTGATGCCTTCCATGTCATACTACAACACCGACCACTTGAGGAGTTCCACAGGGCTGTAGAATGTGTCCCCATCACCCTGGAGTAGTGGGGGACGTGGCAGAACTCGACCCCTAACCTACTACCAGGGTTCTGATAAAGGGGACGACCGGGTTGACTCCGTTACCCTCTACTCCATTAATCACAAGTCCGTTACCCTCAACTCCATCAATGTGAAGAGGGAGTATTAAACCAAAGACATGGGTTGGGTAGATACAGTGAATTTACAGTTAAGCTGGAATCCAACTTTAAGGGAAACCTGTGATGTAGTCAGAAAATTGAAGGTAAATGAGTCGTTCCAATATTCCCACGAAACACAAACACAAACACACACAAACACACCTATATGGAAGGAGCTTGTTTCGTGGCATGGTCTGGTGGAATCAGAAGCCTCAAATTTTCTAACACAATCACAGGGTCCTTATGGGAATCATAGTATAATTCCGGTTTAGTGGAGCGAAGTGAATCCTCCAAAAAAATATACCAGGAAACAGAACCTTAAAGCAAAAAGTAATGATAGTCCTCTGCTTGGAATAAGAAAGTAGTTTGGAGGAATCAGTTTGCTCCAAATTTACCAACACTACATTTTACTTATCCCCCTACCCTTGGAAAATTGGAGGTGTGAATGAAGGAAGAGTTTGTTTTTCCATAGTACTGTACACGAATCATTTTACAGTACAGTAGTGAAGATGTGATTGGTTAGGTAGGAAGGAAAAAAATATGATGTATGCTATGTAGTAAAGATCTGTGTTTGTGTGTGTATATATGTGTGTGTGTGTAGTGAAGATTTATCATCAATACGATCATCACTATCTACGAACGAACGAGAGTAGTAGTAGTAGTGGTAGTAGTGGTAGTGGTAGTGGTAGTAGTAGTAGTAGTAGTAGTAGTAGTAGTAGTAATATATGTAAAGAGAAAGTGGTATGAAATAGTAGGTAGGGTTAAATGATGAGAGAAAGTGAATGGTTGGTGATGGTAGATAAAGGGTAGTATGGTAGGTAGTATGGTAGGTAGGTTGATGAAGAGGGAGTAGTATTATCAAATGGTAGATAGGTAGATAAAATGGTAGATAGGGATAGATGGATAGAGTGAATGGTTTGAAATGGTAGATAGGGACAGATGGAAAGAGTGAATTGTAGGTATGATAGATAGAGAGGTAGATAGGGTAGATGAAGAGAGTGAAATGATACTACTACCACTTCTACCACTACCACCACAACTACCACCACTACCATCACTACTTTCTCTAGTCAGCACTTTCTCTCAAGCTAAGTTTAGAAAAGCGTAAACGTCTAGTCTGAGAAGAGGTTTATTTTAGGTCAAAGGATATGTATTTTTTTTAGAAAGTAACATATTTCTATAAAATTATAATTATATATTTTTTTTTTCATCAAATATTAAGGGACTTGTGTGTATGTGTGTGTGTGTGTGTGTTGCTACGAAACACACACACACACACACACAAATATTAACACAAACACAAACACACTTCCCTCTCTCACTCACACACACATTTTTTTTCTCTCTCTCTTTCTCTAACACAATTGAGAAGGAAAAGTCATCACCACCATCATTTCTCCTTACAACACCAGTAGGTTGTGTGTGTGTGTGTGTGTGTGTGTGTGTGTGTGTGTGTGTGTGTAAGTAATGGTGGTGTAATTTTGGTCACTTGGAAAAAAATATTGGTTTCAAACTTTCATTTTTTACTCCCAGTCTAAAAAAAAAAAAAAAATGGGTTGGATTAAATTGTTGTTGATGTCCAGATCAAACAATCAATCTTTCACCTCTCTTCCTTAAACTCCCCTCGTTAATTTTTTTTACCTTTTTGACAGGTAGAGAGAGAGAGAATGGTAGGTAGGTGGGTGGAAGAAAGAGGGTGTGATATCTCTCTCTCTCTCACTCTCTTTCACACACACACACACACACACACACACCATCTGTTGCAACCGTAGCTAACACGGTAGGTTCATTCTCACATCATTCTCTCTCTCTCTCTCTCTCTCACACACACACACACACACACACGCACGTACTTTATAATGTTAGATGGATAGAGAAAGTGATGAGGTATCCCAGAGAAGGTCCAATTTAGTAAACTATTTTAAGATGACTTAGAAAGTTTCCCCCCTTCTGTCTCTCTCTCTCTCTCTCTCTCTCTCTCTCTCTCTCTCTCTCTCTCTCTCTCTCTCTCTCTCTCAAGTGAATTGGAAAGAAGTGTGTTTGTCTTGGTTTGTTATTGGAATCTTCGTGTGTGTGTGTGTGTGTGTGTGTGTTTTTTTTCTATATTAAAATATATTGTCCTCATCTGTGTAGTATTTAGTTAAGAGTGTCCAAAATCATGTCCAATTTCGTTCTTTCTTTCACACACATAGAAATCAGACTGTGTTGAGTTGGTGTGCTCGCTCTCTCTCTCTCTCTCTCTCTCTCTCTCTCTCTCTCTCTCTCTCTCTCTCTCTCTCTCTCTCCAACACCTGTCGTCCACTACACACACACCCTCCTCCCCCTCCCCCCCCCACAACCCAACCTTCGCCACACACACACAACTAACTTTCTTTATGCTTGAAGTTTTGTGTTCGTTGGTAACCATACATACATACATACCGTACATACAAAGTGACATACATACAGTACATACCTTCATCATTGAGTTGAACTTCGGTGTTGTTGTTGTTGTTGGTTGTTGTTGTTGTCTTGATGGGGTCTAGACTTGTTGTGATGTCAGTGGTTGTTGTTGTTGTTGTTGTGGTAGGGGTAATAGGAAGGGAAACAGGGGTACTTGGAAGGGGGACAGGATTAAGGACAGGGACAAGAGTAGGAATAGGGGCACTGGCAGGGGTCAGATCATTGGAAGGGGCATAAACAGGGGTAGGGGCATTGTAAGGGGCAGGAGCAAGGATAGATCCAGGGAGAACTACAGGAGTTGGGGCAAGGATAGGAGCAGGGACAGGGGCAGGGACAGGGGCAAGGATAGGGGCAGGAGTAGGGACATCGCTAGGGTCAAGGAGAGGGGCAGGAATAGGGTCAAGGAGAGGGGCAGGGATAGGGTCAAGGATAGGGTCAGGAATAGGGACAACGATAGGGTCAAGGATAGGGGCAGGAATAGGGACATCTATAGGGACGATAGGTTCAGGAATAACAGTGGCAGATTCGAGCATCACTTCAACCTCGTCCTTCAGTTCCTCCTCCACAACGGGTGGAGGTGGAGGCGGTGGAGGAGGAGGTGAAGGAGGTGAAGGAGTAGCAGTACCGTAAACAAGATTGATTTCATTCTTTTCCTTCACAATGATATCCTCTTCTTTCTCTTTTTCCAATTGAGGGTTTGTTTCCTTGGTGTTGACATGGGTGAAGGTGGTTGTTTGAAGGTGTGTTTGTGTTTCGGGTATTAGCACTGCAGAGGGATTCACTTTGGAGGCTTCTAAGGTGTTGTTGTTGTTGTTGTTGTTGGTGGTGGTGGTGGTGATTACTTTAACATTCTTTGATGGGGAGTTGTGTGTTGTGACTGATTTTTGTTCATCTGAGTTCTTGGTGGTGGTTGTTGTTGAGGAGGAGAACAGTGCTGCTAAATTCTCCGTGTTCTTTGGTGTTATGACGGGTTCTTCTGGCTCTTGGGTTGCCTGTTGTTGTTGTGGTTCAGTCGTCTTTTTCTTTTTACGTGAGGTCTTGGGTGGTAAAATTGGTTCACTCTGTAGGTCCTCTTTGGGTGGGATCTCTTCTGACTCTTTCCACACATCATTCCCTGGAGAGCTTTGGGTGGTGGTGTTGTTATTGTTGTTGTTGTTGGTGGTAGTGGTGATGGTGGTTGTTGATTCATGGAAGGTGGTATCATGAGTAGGTCGAGTGGGTGAGTTCTTCCTCCTGACTCTAGTAGGAGCAATAGGAAGGGTTTGTTCTTTACCTTGGTCGTGCATATTGAATGTTTTTATCCAGGTGTCTTTGCGTTTGGCCTTGACTGTCATTTGTTTAATCACGGAGCGTCGCTGTTCTTCCAAATCACGAGCCGAGTCACCAAACTCTAACATGGACACTTCAGGTAGGTTCATACTATCCTTCTTCCTCTGTAACTCCACCTCATATTCCTCCATGATAGCAGCGCCCAGGTTACGATGCGAGGGTGACTCTTTATCATCACCATCGTCTGTGTTTAATGGTTCCTCTGGTATAGTCTCTGGAGCTGGGGTGATGTTGTAAGAGGCTTCAATGTTATGACTGTAATCTAAACCTAAGAGTGAATCTGGCGCAGTACTGGCAAGTGAAGATGGACCTGAGTGTGTGCTGATAATATTAGCCATATATACACCATCCATACCATCATTAGTCTGGAACTGAGATGGAGGTGCAGCGATGATATTACCATTGAGTTCTGGAGCAGGTAAGGTAATGGGGTTGCCAGTGAAGGGGTCAATATCAGGTTGTGTGTTTTGTGCCATGGTAGAGTCAGCATCCATTAGCTTCTCTTTAGTTGCCCATGAACCGTCGTCTGATATCTCAATCACCTTGCTGGTTTTGTCCTCCACCGGCTCCAAGAAGGAAAAGTTGGTTGGCTTTTCCTTTTTCGGAACAGCTACTTTCGGGGCGATAAGTTTGTATGTCGGGCGTTTGAGATGAGGCTTGATCACTTTGGGTTCTTTAGGTTTGGGTGCTCCTCTCAGCTTGGTGGCAGCAACTTCAGCAATGATGGAAGCTAAATCAGCAAATGTAGAAGTGATGGGGATAATGTCACTGAGTGGTGGTGGAGGTGGAAAGCAAACGTCGTTATCTATGGACTCTGGAAGCTTATCATCAGTGAGTGACGTGGGAAGTAACTCACTATTACCATGTGTTGTTGTAGCCTGGAGATTACTATTACTGGAAGAGTCTACTGGGGTCTCGTTGTCAGGAAGAGGTGTGATACTGTCAAAAAATGGTGGAGGAGGAAAGTCTATATCAGCCAAAGGTGAACAAGGAACCTGTATATCAGTGAATGTTGGACCTGAAGGATTAGTTTCAGTTGGATGTTTGATGTCAATGTCTGCTGAAGTACAGATTGTAAGGTTAGTGTACTTGGTCTCCTCAACCTTATAGTCTTCAAGTTTGTCTTCCTCAAGCTTGGAGTCTTCAAGTTTTATGTGGTCAAGCTTAGTGTCCTCAAAAGTGTCGATAGTAATTTTGTCGTTGGTGTTTTCCCTGTCAATAAGAGCTGTATCAGTAATATTTGTGTTGGTGAGGTGCGTGTCAGTAAACTTGCTATCTGTGAACTTCTTATCAGTGTTCTGTATGTCAGTGAACTTTATATCAACAATGTTTGTGTCGTTACTCTGTGTATCGTTGAGTTTGGTATCTCTGAGTTTTGTTTCGTTGAGTTTGGTATTACTGAGTTTTGTTTCGTTGAGTTTGGTATCTCGAGCAACTTTGGTACTGAAGATTTTTGTTGTGTCTGTTACTTTAGCATCTGTAAGGTTGTTGCTTGTGGTGAACCTGCTAGTAGTGAGGTTTGTATTACTATCATTTGTATCAGTGAGGGTGACTTGGGTGAGTCTGGCATAAGTAGGAGTACCAGTGGAGATGTGTGGGGCGTGTGTCTGTCGTAGCTGTTCCTGTAGACTGGGGAAGATGGTGGATAGTGACTCTCTCCGTGTAACCTTCCCTGGTGCACTGGACTTCCTAAATACACCTGTGGTCTTGAGGCTGTTGCTGCGTCTAGGTCCGGTCCTGCCTCGGATATCAGAGGGCTTGATGCTGTGGGGTACTGATGGGCACGAGTCTTTGAGTTCGATGATAACGGAGTGTCTAATGGCTGGAGTATCACAGTCCTCAAACTCCTCGTCTTCTACCTGAATGATCCTTGGTTCTTTCCTCACTTCTTGTTGTTGTTGTTGTAGACTTGCTAGACGGGTGTTGACGGCTTCCACCTGCCTTCCTTCTTGATGTATAGAAGGTTCTCTCTTTACTCGTTTCTTTTCTTGTTTCTCTTGTCGTTGCACTTCCTCCTCCAGCTGCTGTAGGGCAATCTCTGGAGGTGGTGGGGGTAAAGGTTCACTCTTAGTAATGAGATCGTCTTCACCAGGGGGAGGTGTGGGTGGTAAGGGCCAATCTTCAACAGAGCCTACATCATACTCCCCTCCTGATGAACCTAAGTCTGATGTTTCTGAACCCTCAAGGATCAGAGTACCCCTGGGAAGGAAGGAGGTATTGGTGGTGTTGGTGGTGGTGTTGTTGTGTCCAGAGTCAGGTGAAGATAGTGATGAGTCTGATGTAGCCGGTGGTGTGTGATTATTTGTATCAACAGAGAGTGCCACAAAGGGACTCCAGGCACGTTTGATGGGTTCACTCTGTCTTGCTGCTAACTGGGACAGAAAGTCTGGTTTGGGTGGGACGTGTGGTTTGTGTTGGGGTAGTGTGTCATAGACGTGTTCACCCTTCACTACGTCCTCGTCTTCTTCTTCCTCGTGTTCGTCTTCGTCTTCAGCACCTGAGTTCTCTACGTTCTCATATATGTGTTCATCATCACGGTTTACAAGTCCGTTTTCATAAAAGTGATGGAGTTCAACACCAGAGGAACATTGACTAAGAGTAAGGTAGAGTGGATTATCAACAGAATCACCTGTTATTGTCACTTCAGCCTCTTTGTTTTCTATTACTTCATCTATCTCCTCCTCCTCCACATCCTCCTCATCCCTGGGTTTGATCTCTTCTGGGTGGAGTTGGAACTTGACTGCCAGGAGACTGTGGTCCTTGACTCCTGTTGTCCCTTGCTCCTTCTTGAGTTTCTCCTTCTCCCGGTAGCCGAGGTCCTTGACGTGTGAGAGGTACTGAGAGACAGCAGTATCTAGGTCGCCCTTGAACGCGTCGCCCTTGAAAGCGTCCTCAGGAAACGCCGCTACACACTGGCTCACACTCAGATCACCTTCTTCAGTACCTCCTCCTCCACTAGTGCTGACAGTCTGAAGGGAGAGAAAGAGAGATAGACAGAGTTGAGATATATTTGAAGTGGTACCATAATTCTTTTTTTTTTTTGGTACATTGGAGTGTCTTGATTCCTCCAAAGTAAGCCAGGAAACAGAACCACAAGAATACAAATAATGGTGTTCTGTTGCTTGGAATAGTTTGGAGGATTCAGTTGCTCCAGATTTAAACGCTAACAGATTCCTTCCTTAATCATCAAAATTATAAAAAAAAAAAAAAAAAAAAAAAAAAAAAAAAAATAATAATAATAATAATAATAATAATAATATTAATAATAATAATATTAATATTAATAATAATAATATTAATAATAATAATAATAATAATAATAATAATAATAATAATAATAATAATAATAATAATAATAAAAATATAGAAGGAAATATATAAAGGAAAACAATACGAGTGAAATATTGTAATGAAAGACAGCAATGGCCTCCTATTGAATGGAAAAGAAAGTAGGTAGGTAAGTAGGCATGGGAAAGAAGGCAATACACACACACACACACACACACACACACACGGGAAGGAAGGCAATAGACACACACACACACACACGGGAAGGAAGGCAATACACACACACACACACACACACATTGAAATGACGTACAAAAGACAGTATTGAACACACACACACACACACAAACACACACACAATCAAATTCAATTGACACATAACACACTGTCTTCAAATCACACACACACACACACACACACCAATCAATTTCAAATGAAGTATGGCAGACAGTCTTGAACAAACACACACACACACAGGGACGAGGAGGTGGACAACAGATGCGTGCAGTATTTAGGTCACACACACACACATACACACACACACACACACACACACACACACACACACACACACACAGCGTCCCTTAACCAATCAACACATCAATATATTAATTTCAGGAATGTGTGTGTGTGTATGTGTGTGTGTGTATGTGTTGAAGGAGATAGGACTTAGAGTACAGTAAGTATAAAAAAGAATGTGTGTGTGTGTGTGTGTGTGTGTGTGTGTGTGTGTGTGTGTGTGTGTGTGTGTGTGTGTGTGTGTGTGTGTGACTGGAGGCTTTGAATGTCAACACCAGCCATAACTTGACACTTTCATACACCGTTACAAACACACACATATTTTCACAATAATACCCTCACTCCACCATTCAGAACACACACACACACACACATACAGCAACACACACACACACACACACATACAGCAACACACACACACACACACACAATTTACAAACCTAATAAAAACCAAAACACACACACACACACACACACATAGAAAGAATGAAACCGTGACGTCAATATTTTATTTATTTATTTATATAAGCAAGTCTCTTTCTGATGAACTGTAAACATAAGAAAAACAGGAAGTGAGCAAGCAAGCAAACAATGTGTGTGTGTGTGTATACTCTCTCTCTCTCTCTCTCTCTCTCTGTTTGTGTGTGTGTGTGTGTATAAAACTGGGTGAACAAGTTTTAACCCTGAGATCAACATGTATAACTCCACACACACACACACACACACACATATATATGTATCAACCAACCTAAAAACTGGTCTTGGAAACCCTGCATTGACTAACTCACTGACTGACTGACTGGTTAAATGACTGACTGACTAACTGGTTGACTGACTAATTGTTTGATTGTCATTAAGTGGTGCAAGGTCATGGTTGAGGTTACTTCCTTAGAGAGAGAGATCAGAGGTCAAAGGTTATTAGGTTTGGTTAGGTTAGGTTAGGTTAGATTAAGTTAGGTTAGGTTAGATTAAGTTAGGTTAGGTTAGATTAAGTTAGGTTAGGTTAGATTAAGTTAGGTTAGGTTAGATTAGATTAGATTAAGTTGGTTAGGTTAGGTTAGATTAAAACCCCCCCCAAGACTGACCCCTACTCCCGCACCCCCCCTCCCTTAAAAAGAACGTGTGTGGAGTTGCTTGGATAACTGCCAGGGATAGTAAACTCCACTCTACCTACAGGCATACACACAGTTACTACACACACACACACACACACTAGCTTGGTGAACAGTCAAGTATGCATATATACCTTGATACACACACACTTATACTCACACACTTATACACACACACTCTTGTATACACACTCACACACACTCACTCTTCTTTCTTTCTCTTTCTCTCTATCTCACTCTCTCTCTCTCTCTCTCTCTCACACACACACACAACTTACGATTTTAGCTTTTTGTTGAGTTTTACTTTCTGAAAAACGGCATCTTGCGGGAACGAACAAAACATCAAAGTCAAAAAGTTCAAACTGATCAAAACACACACACACACACACACAAACAAACACCGCATGAACGAGGACCACTTGTTTGTATTGTTTTATTATTATTATTATTATTGTTTATTTATTTTATTATTATTGTTTATTTATTTTTATTGTTTATTTTCATCATTATTATTACTGTTTATTTTTCTTCTTCTAATTATTATTCATTTTTATCATTATTATTATTATTATTATTATTATTTCTATTGTTTATTATCATTATTATTTTGTTTATTATTATTATTGTTCATTATTATTATTGTTTATTATTATTTCTATTGTTTATTTTCATTGTTATTGTTTATTATTATTATTATTGTTTATTATTATTCACTAATATATTAATTTTTTCCATCACTATCTTTTTTCATTTTTTTTTTGGTTTTTCGAAAAAGTGGGCTATTGCAGAAAAAAGTTAATTCCATTTTTCTTAATAAATATCAAAATAACCACTTCATAATTTCATTTTTCATAATTTTCATCATCATTATTATTACTATTATTATTATTATTATTATTATTATTAATCACATTTTACTAATTAGCAGTCTTTAATTAACAAAACTTAATAATAAATCACCACAGTCCATCCACCACTAACAATAGATAATATAATAATAATAATAATAACAATAAAAAAATCAAGTCGGGGAAAGTCACTGAGATTCAGAATTAACAGTCGAGACCACTGCAAGTAGGTCTCTCCTCCCTGGCGGTCCAAAACACACTGAGGTATGGTCTGATCAGGAGAGTCGAGGGAACATGGTGGGAGGAAGGAAGGTAGAGTATTTTGGTTAGGTTAGGTGTGTGTGTGTGTGTGTGTGTGTGTGTGTGTGTTTGTGTGTGTGTGTGAGAGAGAGAGGGAAGTTGAAAGGTAGGATTGGTTGATTGGTTGGTTGTGTGTGTGTGTTGAGAGAAGTTGGAAGGAAGGAAGGAAGGAGGGAGGAAGGTAGTTAGGTAGTTTGGTAGTTTTTTTGGTCTGGTTTGGTTAGGTTAGGTTGGTGTGTATGTGTGTGTGTGTGTGTCTTGTATTATGTCTGTGTGTGTGTGTGTGTGTGTGTGTGTGTGTGTGTGTCAGCCAACAGACCTTTGTACACACACGTACACACACACACACACATACATGTACACACACACACATACATACACAAACAAACACACACACACATACATACACAAACAAACAAACAAAACACACACAACAACACTAACACATACATACATACAGTTGGCTCCACTCCCACGTTTCTCCCCTGTCGTTGCCAATGTTTACAAGTTAAAATATTCGAAACATTAAAAATTTTCACTCAGAAATATGAATGTTTCGAATTTTTTTAACTTATGGATCGGGAGATTCGAATTTCTGACTGGCCCAACATTGACAACGACAGGGGAGAAACGCGGGAATGGAGCCAACTGTATGTGTGTGTGTGTGTGTGTATGAAAGTCTGGTTGGCTGACACACACACACACTCACACACAGACATGATACAAACACACACACACACACACACACCGTACATACATACATATTTGTGGGTAAAAAAATGCGGACTTTCTCTTAATTCTGTTCTTTAGATTTCCTTTCCTTCCTTCTTCCTTCCTTCCTTCCTTCATTCATTCATTCTTTTCTTCATTCCTTTCTTCGTTTCTTTTGTCTGTCTTCACTTCCTTCCTCCTTCTTTCATTTATTCATTTCTTTCTTCCTTTCTTCCTTCATTTATTCTTTTCTTTCTTCCTTCATTCTTATTCTTTTCTTTCTTCCTTCCTTCCTTCATTCGTTCATTCCCCTCCTCCTTCCTTCCTTCCTTTCTTCATTCATCAATCCTGGCCTATCTCTCCTTCCTTTCTTTCTTCATTCATTCTTCCCTTCCCCTTCTCCTCCCTCCCTTCCTTCCTTCCTTCATTCATTCACCTCTTCCTTCCTTCCTTCCTTTCTTAATCCCTTCCTTCCTTCCTTCCACATTCACCTCCTGACCTAACCTGACCCTGCAATGAAAACTCACATAAAATTACTCGTATTTCTATGAGAGAGAGAGAGAGAGAGAGAGAGAGAGAGAGAGAGAGAGAGAGAGAGAGAGAGAGAGAGAGAGAGAGAGAGAGAGAGAGAGAGAGAGAGAGAGAGAGAGAGAGAGAGAGAGAGAGAGAGACAGAGAGAGACAGAGAGAGAGTAATCAGGAGTCATTTATTTACACAATTCAGTTTGTTTCGTTAGGGTGCTCACCAACCAAAACAAACCACTGTGGAATCTTCACTATAAAAGTAATTAAACGTGGGAATATCTTCACTATTACTACAATGAACATACTGCTATAAATACTATGATAAAAAGTGCTATAGGGAAGGGAAGGAAGGTAGGAAGGAAGGAAGGAAGGAAGACTAATATAGTTAATTTTGTGTGTGTGTGTGTGTGTGTATAGAAATATTAATAATCTAATCTGTTGTGTGTGTTGAATATATGTGCATTTATACTTGTTTTCGACGTGTGTGTGTGTGTGTGTGTGTGTGTGTGTGTGTGTGTGTGTTAACCTACTTCCTCCACACATTAAGGTTGTAATTGGACCATATGAGGCTTCACATAGAAATATTAGTTTGATGTGATTTGAGGTTGTGCTCCTTTCTCTCTCTCTCTCTCTCTCTCTCTCTCTCTCTCTCTCTCTCTCTCTCTCTCTCTCTCTCTCTCTCTCAGATAATTAGGAGGGAGGTGGTCAGAGAAAGTAACCAGGCCTAGAGAAAGTCCCACCAACCATTCAACCAACCCACCAATCAACACACAACCCACCAACCAACACACAACCAACCCACCATTCAATCAACCAACCCACCAATCAACCCACCAACCCACCATTCAACCAACCCACCAACCAATCAACCAACCAACCAACCCACCATTCAACACACAACCAACCAACCAATCAACCAACCCACCAACCAATCAACCAACCAATCAACCGAGAAAGTCCCAATCAATCAAGCAGCTAGAGAAAACTACCTAGCAAAAGTCATAATAATATAATGAGTCTTTTCCTCTTATTTCCTTCCTTGTGGGGTTGGGTTGGGTTGGGTTGGTTTGGGATGGAGTGGGTTGGGTTGGGTTGGGTTGGAGTGGGTTGGTTTTGGGATGGAGTGGAGTGGGTTGGGTTGGGTTGGAGTGGGTTGGTTTTGGTTTGGGTTTGGGTTGGGATGGAGTGGGTTTGGGTTGGGTTGGGTTGGTTTGGGATGGGGTGGAGTGGGTTGGGTTGGGTTGGGGTGGGACTGATTGAGATAGGGTTGGGGTGGAGTGGAGTGGAGTAAAGTGGAGTAGAATGAAGTAAAGTGGAGTAAAGTTAAGTAAAGTGGAGAGGAGTGGAGTGGGGTTAAGTAGAGTTCAGGGGGGATTAAATAAAGTCAAGTAGGGGGTTAAGTTAAGTAGTAGGGGGGGGGGTTAAATGTAAGTAGGGGGGGGTGTTGTTGGGGTAAGTAGGGGGTGCGGGATGGGGGGGGAGGAGGGGGTTAACCTTTCTTCTTCCTCTTCCTCTTCTTCTTCTTGGGTTGACATAGGAAGTTGTTAAAAGACCCACGTGTCTCTCTCAACTTTCTTTCTCTAATTATCTTGTTGTTGTTGTTGTTGTTTGTGTTGTTGTTGTTTTTGTGGTGTTGTTGTTGTTAGGAGGAATCAGTAGCCTTCCAATTCACCAACAACATAATTATATTATCATTATTATTATTATTATTATTATTATTATTATTATTATTATTATTATTAATAATAATAATAATAATAATAATAATAATAATAATAATAATAATAATAATAATAATAATAACAACAACAATAATAATAATTTTAAGTAATAATAATAATAATCATATAAATAATAATAATAATAATAGTAGTAACATTACTAATAATACGAACTAACAGAACCTAATAAAAATTATAATAATAATAATACAATAAAATCTTAGTTATAGCCTCAAAAAAATATAATATACTTGAAAGAAAACGGAAGCTGGGACGTCTACAGAAAACTTGGCCAAGAGAAATATTTTAAGGGTAACTTTTACATTTACCACTGACAACGCTTTTAAAAATAATGATTGTATTTTAATTTTATATTATAAACTTAGCATTACTTATTAAGCAAATATTTATAATAATTTAAGATAGATAATAATATAGAGAATAATATATAGTCTCTCTCTTTCTCTCTCTCTCTCTCTCTCTCTCTCTCTCTCTCTCTCTCTCTCTCTCTCTCTCTCTCTCTCTCTCTCTCTCACATACGGCCAGTTAAACACACACACACACACAGGAAGGCACACGCACCCCTATACGCACCAACACACATACACAAACACACACACACGTATCGCTATTCACAGAAGCATGCACATTATAACTTTTACAACAGCACACACACACACACACACACACACACACAGGAAGAGGAAAATGGTCGGTCTCACACACACACACACACACACACACACACACACAGGCAGAGGATAAGGAAAAAAACTCACACACACATGAAGAGGAAAAGGGAAAGGGAGGAAAAAATAAAACACACACACACACACACACACACACACACACAGATAAGAGATTTACAAACAATAGACTTGAGATGTTTTGAAGATAATTATAAAGAGGGGGGGAGGGGGGAAGGGGAAGGGGGAGGGGGAGAGAAGGTGGGAGAGAAGGTGGAGGGGAGGGGGGGGAGGTAGGAGTAGAAAATAGAGAGGGGGGGTGGGGGTGGGGGAGGGGAGGGGGTAGAAAATAGAGGGGGGTGGGGATGGGGGGGTGGGGGTGGGGGGAGGGGAGGGGGTAGAAAATAGAGGGGGGGGGCACATTATATTACCATTGTTTTCAAAAGTGGAGGAGGGAGGTGTTTTCACTTTCATTTTCCTTTCTCTTCCCCTTTATCTGTGTGTGTGTGTGTGTGTGTGTGTGTGTGTGTGTGTGTGTGTGTGTGTGTGTGTGTGTGTGTGTGTTATATTAATTTGTTCGGGCAAGGACACACACACACACGACCCTAAATTTCAACCTTGCCAAGGACTATCACACACACACACACACACACACACACACACACACACACACACACACACACACACACACACACACACACAGAAAGATAAACACTTAAATTAACTAGTACTGTATGTCTCCAAGTTGTAGCCTATAGATCTTAGGATTAATATTAATATTAATGTAATTTTTCCCTATGTATATTTTCAGTCTCTGAGTGCTATGTAAATAAACCGTTAATTATTATTATTATTATTATTATTATTATTATTATTATTATTATTATTATACACTCAGAGTTACACATACACACACAGTTACATACACACACACACAGCCATACAAACTCAGTTACTGTTACACACACAGTCATTACTATTATTAAATATTATTAGTTACAGACAAACACACATACACACACACACACACACACAGCCATACAAACTCAGTTACTGTTACACACACAGTCATTACTATTATTAAATATCATTAGTTACAGACAAACACACATACACAAATACACACACACACACACACCTTTTCTCTGCAACATTCCTAAGTAGTCCCGGCACAGGAAACACACACACACACACACACACACACACACACACACACACACACACACACACAGGTGGCACCGGAACTCAGTCATTATATACACACACACACACACACACAGCCTCACATTTTTCTTGAACACACACATAAACTCTATCACACACACACGTGTATATATGTATATATGTGTATGTATGTGTGTATGTATGTATGTATATATATGTAAATGTATATGTGTGTGCATATATGTGTGTATGTGTATATATATATATGTGTGTATATATATGTATATGTATGTGTGTATATGTATGTGTATATTTGTATATATATGTGTATGTATGTGTGCATAGCCTATATATATATGTATGTGTGTGTGTGTGTGTGTGTGTGTGTGTGTGTGTGTGTGTGACCCGGTGTTTTAGCAGATGGTGTGAGACAGAAGTGGTTTATTTTCATTGGTTTTAAAGTTGTGGTTAGTTGCTGTTGTTGTTATTGTTGTTGTTATTATTGATGTTGTTAGTGTTGTTGATAATGATGTTGTTGTTATTTATGTTGTTGTTGTTGTTAGTGTTGTATTGAGGAATGCATTAGTGCGCACACACACACACACACACAACCTCACGTTTCTTAAATACACACCCACACACACACCTACACTCTGCCCTCTCTCTCTCTCTCTCTCTCACATCGGCGTGACCAGACTAGTCCAAACCAACCACACACACCTGTTCACACTACTACTACTACTACTACTACTACTACCACTACTACTATTATTACTACTACTATTACTACTACTACCACTACTACTATTACCACTACTACTACTATCACTACTACCACTACTACCAATACTCAAATTAGTAACTACATCCATTTTACACAAACACATAACACACACACACACACACTCACCCACTTCCCACCTACACACACACAAACACAC
>JAWZYT010003441.1:0-42500 GCA_034508575.1 Petrolisthes manimaculis
AACACGCCGCCTGCCACACACCCTTCCCTCCCTCTCTCCTTCCCTACGTACAGTGCAAGTCTGCAGTTATAGATTACTCTAGCGTCTGTAGTATGACTATGTCTTCAAGTGGTGCTTTCCATGCTTATGCATAAAAAATATGACACATTCAGGATCTCGCAATTAAGAATTGGGCAATATTTTGTGTATCTCTCTACCATCTATTAACTAACCAGTTAATTTGTTTGCAGGATGTTCCTATTTCTGGTATTGTTAAGCGTCTGGTTCTAATATCTGTGCTGGTAAGTAAGGATAATTAATATAAGTAAATGGTTTCTGATTATTGTTTTCATGGCTATACTTTTATGTTCTGTAGCTCTTCTCAATTGTTTTCCTGATTCTTTAAAAAGATAATCTAACGGCAATGCGTAGAGCATAGATAATTATAAATATAAATTAATGTAAAATGCCTGATATTCAGTACCGTGAATAGGTTTTTATACAAGTAGAAGGACATTACGTTAATTTAATGACCTGCATGAATTGATAAAGAGACTCTTGAAAATTTGAAAGTTTTTTTTTCTTTCTTTTTTAATATAGGCACTCATTATAGTCATATTTACATCGTCTGGTACATCCATGGTTGGTAATCGTAGACCAGGAGCACACACACAATCATGGACCAGAAAGACACAACTGCTTCTGGTCCATAATTATCAGCCATGCCTGTACCATGAATTGAACAAGTCCTCTGCTGTAATACTCTGCTACTGAAACTTCAGTCAGAGTCACAATAAATGGAAGATGGAACCTGAACCAACACAAGCTCCCTTTGCTAAGTTGGTCAAAGTTAGTGGGAGAAAAATAACTCCTGAGTTTGAGTTTGGAGAAGGTCGTCACCAACTCTCACAATGAAAATGGAGCGTAGCCTAGCCAAGGTAGAACGTAGGACCTCGCTCTGATTATATCGTTTTGTCTGACCAGATAAATGATGGTGAACCTACATTGCTATTGACATGTAGCCTTAATCATTATGTTAGATGTTTTATCTACATATATAAATTTGATGGAAGATTATGGTGCAAACTATTTTTATTTGTTATAACTATTCTCACCTACTGTATGTCTGATCCCCGAAATTAGTTATTGCCTGTTTTTATATGAGAAGTACGTTAAGGGTTTTGGCGCCCCTTCCGACCCGAGCTACTCCCCTTCATTACTTTACTTTCAGTTTGGCTCGTCCTTTGTGTCCGTCTCTCTCTCTCCTTCTCCCTTGTAACTGTAAAGTCTTTCTTGCCAAGCACAAACTTTCTGCTTTGTATCATCATAATTATATCGTCTGAAGATAAAACTAATTACAGGTACTTAAATTAAGGTACAAGAACTATAATATATATATTTTTTTATTTCATGTTTCTTAAAGTAATAACTTTCTTAATAATTTGGTGTTTTTGTAGGCTTACCTAGATTTGGTACCATTGTCAAAATACATAAAATAGATTCTTGACTGAAGACTGCTGTGAAAAAGGATAAATATGAAACATCGTTTACCAAAGGTAAAGATGTGACCTATTTTCCACAGTTTTCTCCTCTCTGAGGCATCCACCTGCCCATAGATATCTACAGGTGATAATGAGGCCCAGCCTCCCGCCACAATGCATTCTTGATGAAACAATTTCTGAGGCAAGACACCTTCATTATAGGTTTTCTTGTGTAAAATATTCTTAATTATTGGTCCACATGAGGGGAACTTATGTTTAAAAGTTGGCTCTATTGTTTCATCTTTGACTTGACAATCAAAGCAAATGCTATATTGACGTTTCATATTTTGTTATTTATATATTTTGAGTATTGATAGGCCTACATGTAGCTTACATACGGTCAGTCTATGTTATTAATATAGTGTATTATAGCCGACCTAGGTTCCATTTCTTCTCCTGCAATTAAGTACCTCATTACTGCAATGGTACTATGTATTTCAGAGTAATTAGTGTTCTCGTGTCGCAGCAAGTTTGTCTAATATTGTGGCTCGTCACACACGTAAACCTGATGAGAAGGGCACCACTATTCCATAACACAAACACCAGTTATTTGACTCTGATGGGGAGGAGATTATTTTCATTTTTCAAGATTATTAACTGGAAGTTGATGGTATAATACTTTTGCAATTATTTGTTGGCATGAGAGAGAGAGAGAGAGAGAGAGAGAGAGAGAGAGAGAGAGAGAGAGAGAGAGAGAGAGAGAGCATTAACGGGAATCACTTCAGACAATAACGAATAATGAAAAATATACCGGCTTCGAGGCTGAATATTGGCGCCAGCGGGATATGGCATATAATATTTTACATAAGAGAAGGGGAATCGCTGGAGGAAGCGCAATAATGGTAGGCGGAAGAGGCTAAAATGCAGGTAATAATGAAAGGGAAGTGGTAGAGAGGGAAGGCGAGAGTGAAAGCTTAATGGAGATGGTACTGTAATCTCACATAGTAATATATATCTGCTTATTACTTCAGGATCCCGTGATGATTTCTCTACTTTTCTGTATTTTGCATTACGTCTACGATTTTCCAAGCACTGAGTGAGGTTCAGCTTATAATTACATACATTATCCTTTACATAATTCTTACAGTACTAAAGTCCATAATATATTCTTCTAAGTATAGTTTGCACCCTTTCCTAACTATATATTACACAATGCATGTCATATTATACGGCCAGATATTTGTTGTTCTGAGCGACTGAACGATAGATTTATAGTCAAGGCATCAGACAGAATCCATGTAGGGCCAATGTTTCAGCTTATGGCCTAATTCTCGTATCATAACCTTTCATCCCTCTTGCACCCCAACGTCCTTGATCACTCGTCTCGTCCTCCTTACCCACACTATATCTCCTGTTTGTTCCTCCCTCTTCTCTTTCAGCCCTGCCTTTTCCTCTTCCTCTCTTCCTTCTCTTAATCCTTTCAGCCCTGCCTTTTCCTCTTCCTCTTTTCCTTCTCCTAACCACTATTTCTCCTCCCTCTTCTCTTTCAGTCCTGCCTTTTCCTCTTCCTTCTTTTAACCACTATTTCTTCCTCTCTTCCTTCTCTTAACCACTATTTCTCCATTTTCTCTTTCAGCCCTGCCTTTTCCTCTTTCTCTCTTGCTTTTCTCTTAACCACTGTTCCACCTCCCTCTTCTCTTTCAGCCCGGCCTTTTCCTCTTCCTCAAATCACCACTATTTCTTCCTCTTCTCTTTCAGCCCTGCCTTTTCTTCTTCCTCTATTCCTTCTCTTAACCACTAACTATTTCTCCCTCTCCTCTTTCAGCCCTCATGCTCCTCCTCCTCCTCTCACAGTATACACACACCTAAGCAGGCTCAGTTTTCTCACTATGATTTACTCTTGAACAAATTACCCTCAGCAGCGAGTTAAAGCAAGTTTCCCCTAAAACGTATTCAGCGCTCCTGCATTATCACAAAATATTGCCACAAGTTATCTACAAAGTTGCTGCCTAGACCTGCTACCCCCTCCCCCTCTCTCTCTCCCTCTCTCTCTCTCTCTCTCTCAACATGAAAGTTTAGAAACAGGTCTGAATTTTGAGGAGTGTGGAGTGAAGTCTGACCTTATACGAGTGCGCGTTCAAACTCCGCCCTTACAGAGTAGGAGGAGGAGGAGGGGCGAGGTCAGCCTGGGTGGGAAGTTTGGAGTAGGAGTTGGAGTAGTAGTAGGTGTGCATGTGTGTGTGTGTGTGTGTAAGAGAGAGAGAGAGAGAGAGAGAGAGAGAGAGAGAGAGAGAGAGAGAGAGAGAGAGAGAGAGAGAGAGAGAGAGAGAGAGAGAGAGATGGAATCAAAGTTACATGGAAAAGGAGAGGAAAATCAGAAAGTGGGAAGCATAAAGTGAAGGAGACGAAATAATCAGAGAAAAAAAAGATTAGGAAATGTAAGGAGAGATGTGAAGGAAAGTGGAACAATTAGGAATGATGGAGGTAGGCCTATACTGAAGTACGGTAAGCTGAGGCGACAAGGAGAGATCATTGAAAAGTATATAGCCTACAGTGGACCTCCCGTGAAGGAATCGTTGATAGCTTCCATATCTGAATCAACTTAACCTTTTTCCTCCCTTGGGCCACCTTACAGAACTGAGCTTATTTTGTGTGTGTGTGTGTGTGTGTGTGTGTGTGTGTGTGTGTGTGTGTGTGTGTGTGTGTGTGTGTGTTATGTGTGTGTGTGGACTGATAAGCCACTTCACATATTCCCTATTTACACGTACAGTACACTACGCTACCTACAGTATACCCAGGTAATGCAGGTGATCCCATGTGCCACTTCGGACACCACCTATGATTATAATTAACCGCCTGGTGTTGTTGCTCTCCATGTTTAGCCTCCCACTCCCCATTCCCCATCCCATCTTCATCCAGCACCTAGCCACCCACCCACCAACTCCCCATCCCCATCCAACACCCATCCACCCACTCCCCAGCCCTTCTCCACCATCCAACACCCATCCATCCACTCCCCAGCCCTTCTTGACCCCCCAGACCATCCCCTTCTCTTCACCCCTTCTTAACCCCCACCCACCTACTCCTCATCCCTTCTTAACCCTTACTCCCTCTTCTATCCCTTCTCTTCACCCCTTCTTAACCCCCACCCACTTACTCCTCATCCCTTCTTAACCCCTACTCCCTCCTCCATCCCTTCTCGACCCTCCACCCACTCCTGACGAATAAGTAACACCCTAATTAAAATCAGATGATGCATGGACAGTACCAGACACATCCAACCTGAGCCAGTGATGTTGTGGTGTGTGTATGTGTGTTACTGATTGGGTATAATTACACACAAACACACACACACATTCACACACACACACACACACACACACACACACACACACACACACACACACACACACACACACACACACACACACACACACACACACACACATACACACACACACACACACACACACACACACACACACACACACACACACACACACTCACACTCTCACACACACATAGAGAGAAGGACTTGCACAAATACGCACACATGTACAGTACTATGAAGAATACACATGCAAAGTTACCAGCTGCTGTTTACTTTTACTCCTGACGTGCATGACTCTGGCCGGTGCTCCTTGCTGTATAATGTTACATAGTTAATCTTTGTAAGAGTATATGTCTGAATGAAATTAAATAATAAAAGAGAAGGTCACTCTAATTGTTCAGAGATGCTATCCATCCGACTGAAATCCCAGAATTGGAAAGGAACTATATATTGCACTCGCCTGTACACTACTACCATTATCTGACCGTTCATCTGTGCAGGAGAAATACAGGAAGCACTCACTCTGCTGCAGGCATGACCCAGAACACTCGGCATACGAATGGATTTGATAATGTGTGTCTCCACGATGGGTCGCTGAAACCCCTACCAGCACTCGGACCAGTGGTGCTGGCTGTCTGTCATGTGAAAAGCTGGGTTTTAGTTCATCCCGAAGGTGACCACTTACTTGATATCTCTAAGTGCATTATTTGTATACAATGTTTGTACCATGTCCGTGTATTCATCATATTCTGGTCGTGTGGAAATTGCCATCAGCTTTAACATGTACCGTACACTCAGTAATGATGATAATGCCTCATTTTATAAAGTTCATTATCATGAAGCATAGATTCGTAAGTCTAAAGCTGTGGAAAATATAAAAATATGAAAAGTGATATCACTACAATCACACACACACAAAAAAAAAAAAAACATATAAATCAACTATAAGTGAAAGGAGTTATGTTCCCTCAAGGAGGCTATTATTAATTTTACCTAAATAGCCTCCTTGAGGAAACATAATTGTCAAATGAATTTGCTGGGTTCATACAAGACATCTATCGTGGGATAAAATCATGTTTGTTAATTATACCGTAATTTAAAATATGCACTGTATATTCAACAAAGTTTATATTGATATCATGTATTAGAATAGCGGTAACATATATTAAGTCATATACACTGATGATGTGATGAAACGAGACATATATATTTATTAAATTTAGCATTACCATCACTGTAATTTTTTTACCATTACCATCACAGTAAATTTTTTACCATTACCATCACTGTAAAATTTTTACCATTACCATCACTGTAAAATTTTTACCATTACCATCACTGTAAAATTTTTACCATTACCATCACTGTAAATTTTTTACCATTACCATCACTGTAAAATTTTTACCATTACCATCACTGTAAAATTTTTACCATTACTATCAGTGTAAAATTTTTACCATTACCATCACTGTAAAATTTTTACCATTACCATCACTGTAAAATTTTTACCATTACCATCACTGTAAAATTTTTACCATTACCATCACTGTAAAAAATTTACCATTACCATCACTGTAAATTTTTTACCATTACCATCACTGTAATTTTTTTACCATTACCATCACTGTAAAATTTTTACCATTACCATCACTGTCAATTTTTTACCATTATCATCACTGTAAAATTTTTACCATTACCATCACTGTAAAATTTTTACCATTAGCATCACAGTAAAATTTTTACCTTTACCATCACTGTAATTTTTTTACCTTTACCATCACTGTAAATTTTTACCATTACCATCACTGTAAATTTTTACCATTACCATCAGTGTAAAATTTTTACCATTACCAATACTGTAAATTTTTTACCATTACCATCACTGTAATTTTTTTACCATTACCATCACTGTAAAATTTTTACCATTACCATCAGTGTAAAATTTTTACCATTACCATCACTGTAAAAATTTTACCATTACCATCACTGTAAAAATTTTACCATTACCATCACTGTAAATTTTTTACCATTACCATCACTGTAAAAATTTTACCATTACAATCACTGTAAAATTTTTACCATTACCATCACTGTAAAATTTTTACCATTACCATCACTGTAAAATGTTTACCATTACCATCACTGTAAAATTTTTACCATTTCCATCACTGTATTTTTTTTACCATTACCATCACTGTAAAATTTTTACCATTACCATCACTGTAAAAAATTTACCATTACCATCACTGTAAAATTTTTACCATTACCATCACTGTAAAAATTTTTACCATTACCATCACTATAAAATTTTTACCATTTCCATGACTGTAAAATTTTTACCATTTCCATGACTGTAAAATTTTTACCATTACCATCACTGTAAATTTTTTACCATTACCATCACTGTAAATTTTTTACCATTACCATCCGTGTAAGATTTTTACCATTACCATCAGTGTAAAAATGTTACCATTACCATCACTGTAAAATTTTTACCATTACCATCACTATAAAATTTTTACCAATACCATAACTGTAAAATTTTTACCATTACCATCACTGTAAAATTTTTACCATTACCATCACAGTCAATTTTTTACCATTATCATCACTGTAAAATTTTTACCATTACCATCAGTGTAATTTTTTACCTTTACCATCACTGTAAATTTATACCATTACCATCACTGTAAAATTTTTACCATTACCATCAGTGTAAAATTTTTACCATTACCAACACTGTAAAATTTTTACTTTACCATCACTGTAATTTTTTTACCATTACCATCACTGTAAAAATTTTACCATTACCATCACTGTAAAATTTTTACCATTACCATCAGTGTAAAATTTTTACCATTACCATCACTGTAAAAATTTTACCATTACCATCACTGTAAATTTTTTACCATTACCATCAGTGTAAATTTTTTACCATTACCATCACTGTAAAAATTTTACCATTACCATCACTGTAAATTTTTTACCATTACCATCACTGTAAAAATTTTACCATTACCATCACTGTAAAATTTTTACCATTACCATCACTGTAAAATTTTTACCATTACCATCACTGTAAAATTTTTACCATTACCATCACTGTAAAATTTTTACCATTTCCATCACTGTAAATTTTTTACCATTACCATCACTGTAAAATTTTTACCATTACCATCACTGTAAAAAATTTACCATTACCATCACTGTAAAATTTTTACCATTACCATCACTGTAAAATTTTTACCATTACCATCACTATAAAATTTTTACCATTTCCATGACTGTAAAATTTTTACCATTTCCATGACTGTAAAATTTTTACCATTACCATCACTGTAAATTTTTTACCATTACCATCACTGTAAATTTTTTACCATTACCATCCGTGTAAGATTTTTACCATTACCATCAGTGTAAAAATGTTACCATTACCATCACTGTAAAATTTTTACCATTACCATCACTATAAAATTTTTACCAATACCATAACTGTAAAATTTTTACCATTACCATCACTGTAAAATTTTTACCATTACCATCACAGTCAATTTTTTACCATTATCATCACTGTAAAATTTTTACCATTACCATCAGTGTAATTTTTTACCTTTACCATCACTGTAAATTTATACCATTACCATCACTGTAAAATTTTTACCATTACCATCAGTGTAAAATTTTTACCATTACCAACACTGTAAAATTTTTACTTTACCATCACTGTAATTTTTTTACCATTACCATCACTGTAAAAATTTTACCATTACCATCACTGTAAAATTTTTACCATTACCATCAGTGTAAAAATTTTACCATTACCATCACTGTAAAAATTTTACCATTACCATCACTGTAAATTTTTTACCATTACCATCAGTGTAAAATTTTTACCATTACCATCAGTGTAAAATTTTTACCATTACCATCACTGTAAAATTTTTACCATTACCATCACTATAAATTTTTTACCAATACCATAACTGTAAAATTTTTACCATTACCATCACTGTAAAATTTTTACCATTACCATCACAGTCAATTTTTTACCATTATCATCACTGTAAAATTTTTACCATTACCATCAGTGTAATTTTTTACCTTTACCATCACTGTAAATTTATACCATTACCATCACTGTAAAATTTTTACCATTACCATCAGTGTAAAATTTTTACCATTACCAACACTGTAAAATTTTTACTTTACCATCACTGTAATTTTTTTACCATTACCATCACTGTAAAAATTTTACCATTACCATCACTGTAAAATTTTTACCATTACCATCAGTGTAAAATTTTTACCATTACCATCACTGTAAAAATTTTACCATTACCATCACTGTAAATTTTTTACCATTACCATCACTGTAAAATTTTTACCATTACCATCACTATAAAATTTTTACCATTTCCATGACTGTAAAATTTTTACCATTTCCATGACTGTAAAATTTTTACCATTACCATCACTGTAAATTTTTTACCATTACCATCACTGTAAATTTTTTACCATTACCATCCGTGTAAGATTTTTACCATTACCATCAGTGTAAAAATGTTACCATTACCATCACTGTAAAATTTTTACCATTACCATCACTATAAAATTTTTACCAATACCATAACTGTAAAATTTTTACCATTACCATCACTGTAAAATTTTTACCATTACCATCACAGTCAATTTTTTACCATTATCATCACTGTAAAATTTTTACCATTACCATCAGTGTAATTTTTTACCTTTACCATCACTGTAAATTTATACCATTACCATCACTGTAAAATTTTTACCATTACCATCAGTGTAATATTTTTACCATTACCAACACTGTAAAATTTTTACTTTACCATCACTGTAATTTTTTTACCATTACCATCACAGTAAAAATTTTACCATTACCATCACTGTAAAATTTTTACCATTACCATCAGTGTAAAAATTTTACCATTACCATCACTGTAAAAATTTTACCATTACCATCACTGTAAATTTTTTACCATTACCATCAGTGTAAAATTTTTACCATTACCATCAGTGTAAAATTTTTACCATTACCATCACTGTAAAATTTTTACCATTACCATCACTGTAAAATTTTTACCATTACCATCACTGTAAAAATTTTACCATTTCCATCACTGTAAAATTTTTACCATTACCATCACTGTAAAAATTTTACCATTACCATCACTGTAAAAATTTTACCATTACCATCACTGTAAAATTTTTACCATTACCATCACTGTAAAATTTTTACCATTATCATTACTATAAATTTTTTACCATTTCCTTGACTGTAAAATTTTTACCATTTACATGACTGTAAAATTTTTACCATTACCATCACTGTAAATTTTTTACCATTACCATCACTGTAAATTTTTTACCATTACCATCCGTGTAAAATTTTTACCATTACCATCAGTGTAAAAATGTTACCATTACCATCACTGTAAAATTTTTACCATTACCATCACTATAAATTTTTTACCAATACCATAACTGTAAAATTTTTACCATTACCATCACTGTAAAATTTTTACCATTACCATCACTGTCAATTTTTTACCATTATCATCACTGTAAAATTTTTACCATTACCATCACTGTAAAAATTTTACCATTACCATCACTGTAAAATTTTTACCATTACCATCACTGTAAAATTTTTACCATTACCATCAGTGTAAATTTTTACCATTACCATCACTGTCAATTTTTTACCATTATCATCACTGTAAAATTTTTACCATTACCATCACTGTAAAAATTTTACCATTACCATCACAGTAAAATTTTTACCTTTACCATCACTGTAATTTTTTTACCTTTACCATCACTGTAAATTTTTACCATTACCATCACTGTAAATTTTTTACCATTACCATCAGTGTAAAATTTTTACCATTACCAACACTGTAAATTTTTTACCATTACCATCACTGTAATTTTTTTACCATTACCATCACTGTAAATTTTTTACCATTACCATCACTGTAAAATTTTTACCATTACCATCACTGTAATTTTTTTACCATTACCATCACTGTAAAAATTTTACCATTACCATCACTGTAAATTTTTTACCATTACCATCATTGTAAAATTTTTACCATTACCATCACTGTAAAATTTTTACCATTACCATCACTGTAAAAATTTTACCATTACCATCACTGTAAAATTTTTACCATTACCATCACTGTAAAATTTTTACCATTTCCATCACTGTAAAATTTTTACCATTACCATCACTGTAAAATTTTTACCATTACCATCACTGTAAAAATTTTACCATTACCATCACTGTAAAATTTTTACCATTACCATCACTGTAAAATTTTTACCATTTCCATCACTATAAAATTTTTACCATTTCCTTGACTGTAAAATTTTTACCATTTCCATGACTGTAAAATTTTTACCATTACCATCACTGTAAACTTTTTACCATTACTATCACTGTAAAAATGTTACCATTACCATCACTGTAAAATTTTTACCATTACCATCACTATAAAATTTTTACCAATACCATAACTGTAAAATTTTTACCATTACCATCACTGTAAAATTTTTAGCATTACCATCACTGTCAATTTTTTACCATTATCATCACTGTAAAATTTTTACCATTACCATCACTGTAAAATTTTTACCATTACCATCACTGTAAATTTTTTACCATTACCATCAGTGTAAATTTTTTACCATTACCATCACTGTATAATTTTTACCATTACCATCACTGTAAAATTACTACCATTACCATCACTGTAATTTTTTTACCATTGCCATCACTGTAAAATTTTTACCATTACCATCAATGTAAAAATTTTACCATTACCATCAGTGTAAATTTTTTACCATTACCATCACTGTAAATTTTTTACCATTACCATCACTGTAAAATTTTTACCGTTACCATCACTGTAAAATTTTTACCATTACCATCACTGTAATTTTTTTACCATTACCATCACTGTAAAATATTTACCATTACCATCACTAAAATTGCTACCATTACCATCACTGTAAAATTTTTACCATTACCATCACTGTAATTTTTTTACCATTACCATCACTGTAAAATATTTACCATTACCATCACTGTAAATTTTTTACCATTACCATCACTGTAAAATATTTACCATTACCATCACTGTAAAATTTTTACCATTACCATCACTGTAATTTTTTTACCATTACCATCACTGTAAAATTTTTACCATTACCATCACTGTATTTTTTTTACCATTACCATCACTGTAAAATTATTACCATTACCATCACTGTATAATTTTTTACCATTACCATCACTGTAAAATTATTACCATTACCATCACCGTAAATTTTTTACCATTACCATCACTGTAAAAAATTTACCATTACCATCACTGTAAAATTTTTACCATTACCATCACTGTAAAATTTTTACCATTACCATCACTGTAATTTTTTTACCATTACCATCACTGTAAAATTTTTACCATTACCATTAATTTTTTTCGTATTAGTATTTTTTTTTTATTATTATTATTATTTTTTTTTATTATTATTTTTATTTCTTTTATCAATTTTTTTTCGTCGTCGTCATCGTCGCCGCCGCCGCCGCCCCGCCGGCCCGCCCCGCCGCCCCGCCGCCGCCCCGCCACCACCACCAGCGCCGCCCCGCCACCGCCCCGCCGCTGCCACCCCGCTGCCGCCGCCACCCAGCCACCACCGCAGCCGCCCCGCCGCTGTCGCCGCCGCCACCGGCGTCTTTTAACAATTAGTTTTTTTATTTAATTTTATAATATATATATATATATTTTTTTTTTTTTATTAATTTTTTTCGTATTAGTATTTTTTTTTATTATTATAATTATTTTTTTATTATTATTTTTTTTTTTATCAATTTTTTTTCGTTGTCGTCATCGTCTCCGCCGCCGCCCCGCCGCCGCCGCCCCGCCGCCGCCGCCGCCGCCGCCGCCGCCCCGCCGCCGCAGCCTCCCCGCCGCCGGCGCCACCGGCGTATTCTAATAATTAGTTTTTTTTGTTTTTTTTTACAATATTTTACAATTATTTATTATTTTTTTCTTCTCTTTTTTTTATAATAATTAACTTTTTTTTATTTATTTTTTTTTTATTAACTTTTATTCGTATTAGTATTTTTTTTATTATTATTATTATTATTTTTATTTTTTTTATCAATTTTTTTTCGTCGTCGTCATCGTCACCGCCACCGCTGCCGCCTTTGCCGCCGTCGCCGCCTCGCCGCCGCCGCAGCCGCCGCCGCCCCGCCACCACCGCCACTGCTGCCGCCGCCGCCCCGCCGCCACCGCCACCTGCGTTTTTTAATAATTAGTTTTTTTATTTATTTTTTATAATATATATGTTTTTTATTATTATTATTATTAGTATTATTTTTATATTTTTTAATCGTCGTCATCGTCGCCGCCGCCGCCGCCGCCCCCGCTGCAGCCGCCCCGCCGCCGTCGCCGCCCCGCCGCCGGCGTTTTTTAATAATTATTATTTTTATTTTTTTCATATTATATGTTTTTTTTTTTTGTTTTTTTTTTATTAAATTTTTTCGTTTTTTTTTTTATTATTATTATTATTATTTTTCTTATTATTATTTTTATTTTTTTGTATCAATTTTTTTTCGTCGTCGTCATCGTCGCCGCCCGCGCCGCAGCCGCCCCGCCAGCCCGCCCCGCCGCCGCCTCGCCACCGCCGCCGCCGCCAACCCGCCACCACCGCAGCCGCCCCGCCACTGTCGCCGCCCCGCCGCTGTCGCCGCCCCGCCGCCGCCGCCACCGGCGTTTTTTAATAATTAGTTTTTTTTATTTTTTCTATAATATATGTTTTTTTTTTGTTTTTTGTTTTGTAATAATTAACTTTTTTTTTTTTTTTTTTCGTATTAGTATTTTTTTTTATTATTATTATTATTTTTTTTTATTATTATTATTTTTTTTTTTATCAATTTTTTTTCGTCGTCGTCATCGTCGCCGCCGCCGCCGCCCCGCCGCCGCCGCCGCCCCGCCGCCGCCGCCGCCACGCAGCCCCGCCCCGCCGCCGCCCCGCCGCTGTCGCCGCCGGCGCCACCGGCGTTTTTTAATAATTAGTTTTTTTTTTTTTTTTTTTTACTCATACCTTCCAGTCTAACTTCATTGATCTTTGCTAGTATTTAATAGTTATTATTTATGTATTCATCTTTTGATTAAATATTGAAAGAAGTAAAGATTAAAGGAAGCGTGAGAAGTCTTAAACATTCTCCACTTTTTATCAATGTTCAATGTCTCCTGATCTTATATTTCTCGAAAATAGTTATCGTTCATGAGAACGTTGTCATCTAGATAACAAGTTAGACGCGCCGAACACTCCTAGCTGAGACAGGGGAACTGGGGAAGAGAGGCATCAGTGAATTGTACTGTATTTGGTGCACAAAAATTCGTTCCGTTAGTCAGCCACAGTATAACTGACTCGTTTGAGTTTTGAACGACTGAACAAGATGACGAACTTGTGATTTTGTCGTTCGAACCACAGAGATTTCAGACCAATTGTGGCTGTGGGAGTGAAAGATCTTCAGTGCACCGTTAGTCCGTGCTTCTGGTGGTGTGTTCTGTGATGTGATACAAATTACGGCTGAGAATCATGGCAGACTGTGCAGGGATTAAAAATCTTCTATCTCCAGCGATGGACAAAGGTCAGTTTTGCATATAGGCAAGTTAAGTTTGTGTAATTATGAATATTCAGCTGTAATACAGCATATGTTAACACGTGATCACAACCATAGAATTAGGCTACCAACAAAATTAGTTTTGTAAAGCTGCCGTATAGCAATTACTCACAACCACCAATTTCCATGGAATATTTTGCATTACAGTTACTTGGAAATATGTATTTGCCAATCGTTCACGGAGATCTAGTGTAAAATAGGATGGTGGTGACCTTGAGACCGGGATACTACTACGCCTGGCGCCACACCAAACTACGTCTCTTGTCCCTCACGTTTGCCATATCAATTATTTTCTGTAATTAGAACATTTTAATGGTCCTGTTGCTATTAACAAACAAAAATTGCATTATGATACCCCGTGTATGCGATCGTAGAGTTACAGTACACGCACACACAGTAAACGCATCATTATTATATAGCTACGAGTAAGTAGATTGGATCTGCTGTAGAGAAACGGCAAAGAAATGTACTGACATGAATTCAATACGCATTAGATATTTTTAAGATGTTATCCCTCTTGTGTAAGTAAAGCGTTCATGGTACTGTAAATTAAGGTAGAGAGTCGAGAATAGGGTTTAGGAATCCTAAGCTGTGAAGACGAATAACAAAATGGAATGTGCAAGCTCAACAACCTCCACATTCCATTTTGTTCATCTCAGCTCTTGACCTTAGCTCCATCGAGATTATATTCCTAGTCTCTTTTGGTAGAGTTTCAAAACGCCCAAAAACCTCGTCGGGTGGAGTAAGGGCAAGATGATATGGTTTGTGGTATTTTGCAGTAATTTTTAAGGTCTAACATAGAGGTTAGTGAGAGGCATGTGGTATATTGAAGGTGTGAGAGAGGGTGGTCGTTTGGGGGGGGGGGGTGAATGGTAGGTGGTCTTTTGGGGTGTGGGAGGGAACGAGAGGTAGGTTGTGTATTGGACGGGGGATGAGAGGTAGGTGGTCTTTTGGGGAGGGGGTGGATGAAAGGTAGGTGGTCTTTTGGGGAGGGGGTGGATGAGAGGTAGGTGGTCTATTGGGGAGGGGGTGAATGAGAGGTAGGTGGTCTTTTGGGGAAGGTGGGGGGGGGGACAGATTGAGAGGTAGGTGGTATATCAGATTGGGGGAGGGAGTGAGAGGTAGGTGGTACATTGGAGGGGTGGATGAGAGGTAGGTGGTCTTTTGGGGAGAGGGGGTGGGTGGGGGAGTGAGAGGTACTGGTGGTAGGTATAGTGTCGTCATCAGCGTGTGTGTGTTTTGTTCTGCTAACAAGTCCCCCACGCCACACACACACCTGCCAGAGCTAGCCGGCCACCTACCCCCCTTTTCTCTACTTATCTCTCCACTCCACTCGTCCCTTGCTATGACACCTAATTTTTCTCCTGTACTTCATATGCTTCCCTCTCTCCTCCCCTTTTCTGTTATTGACGTGTTCCCCATTCCTCTTCACGTTTCTGTATCTATAATTACCTGCCACCCTTTCTCCTTACCTTTTCTGTATTTATAATAACCTGCCACCCTTTCTCCTTCCCTTTTCTGTACCTATACTTCATGTGCCTCCCTTCATATATCACTACAAAACAGAAGAGAAAAGCTTTAAACTCCCCTTCAACTCTTGTTCAGTCACACATTTCAGCCTTATCAGTCTTTACAAACATGATTCATGCGTACTCTACTATACACACACGTCATTCAGTTGATCGCTGGTGATTATATTTTCCGGTTCGAAATGACAGTTCTTGTCTAGAAATGGTGGTAATTCCTTTCTAGGGAGACCAACATGCATAAACACTTAGAATTATTACAGAAACATCGAATAACTACAGAAACAAATAAATTAAATACGAACAGGACACTATAAGGGTATCGTCCTACACACAATGCAAATCTATACGAATGAGAAAGACGAATAGAGAGACAGACAGGCAAATCCATACATATCATGAAGAAAATCACACACACACACACACACACGCAGAGCAGAGCGAGATGGGGCGGGTAGGGATGGATGATGGAGAGGAGGTACACAGAGGTGAGGTGAGGTGAGGTGGGGGCAGGCAAGCAGGTGAGGCGGCCAACTGGATAGAGAGGTGACGTCGTGAGATATTTACAATGACAAGAAGGGAATCAATGGTGTGCGGTGTCGGTGGCGGCTGACATGGTAGAGAGGCGGGTCATCTTGGTGCCGCCCCGTTGTTCCGTTCGTCGCCCCGCCTGCCTAATTTACTGCAGGTTAAAGCAGCCGTTTTGACGAAATTTGAGCCGGGAGAGCCGTCGGTCGGTAAGGGGAGAGTAGGGTGGAGGTGGGCAGGGAAACAAAAAGAATTACTCGTGGTCTGAGGCCATTTTCTTTTTCCACCCGAGTCAACACCAGAAAGATTCGATAAGTTAGATGCTGCTTGTTAGGTATATTGTAAAAAAATACTTAAACATAAAGAATTCACGAATGGGAATGGTTGGTGTAATCACATTAATAAGAAAGTTATCTAAGCCGATTTTTTGTTGTTGCTTAAAAAATCATGGATGAGAGTATATTATTAAGGTTTGCAGTATGCAGGTCACGCTAACTTATAAAGTAAACGGGGCGAATTAACCTGTGAAGAAAATAATGCATATAATGATTTTGAATCGAATGTACGGTAGGCCTATTAGTGTTATATTGGTATATTTGGGGACATGGAGGTAGTTGTCTGTGTTAAGATTAGGAGATATAATTAGACACACTAGAATGTCTCACCTTTTATAGGCACTGGCACCTATTTTTCCGCTTTTGCCATTTATTTTTGACGAATTTAGACGTGATGACGTAACATTATGACAGGTTGTCATCACGCCTGACGAATGAGTGGGTACATTTCACTCGTCAGTCGGAGTCTCATTTTTGTCATAGGAGAGTGTACAATCTGAACTACCAGTACGTGGCCTGTTCCTCTACACAAACATCCCCCGAGCGCTCAAAAGAAACAGTGAAAACGAGTTACTCAAACCAATCTGGGGATGCTTTTATATGGGTAATACTGTGTGGGAAAAGGGGATGGCTACTCATTCTTTAAAACAATGATTGGACATAGATCAAGGCAAATTAATTAATAATATTAAAGTGGTCTGTTTCCTAGCATGAATAATCAGTAGGTTTTATTTCCCCAACACAAGATTACTATCATCTTGAGGACCCTGTCATCGTGTATGAGAATAGAAGGCTTCTGATTTCTCCTGACTATGCCACGAATCAAGCTTCTTCTATATAAGTGCAATTTCGTGGCAATATTTGAAGGACTCGTTTACCTCCTGTTTTCTGACTACATCACTGGGTCCCTTTAGAAAGTACGGTACATACTTACTCTTCCGATATTCAATTTATTTTTTGCCACTGGGCGTTAGAAATGAAAGTTAAAAAGATAAACAATGAGGGTTACATTACATATTGCTATCGTTTGGGGCATCACTACTGAACACTTACTTTCTTGCTTAATTTTGCGAACAATCAAACCGAACCAATCGCCTAGTCTCATCAACCCTCATATTCCCATTCTTATGTGTGTCTAAGAGTATTTCCCTTCATATTTTTAGTTCACATTATCATTAATTTTGTCAAAGGGCATATTATTCGGTCGTCCAAATCACTTAAAATAGTTCAGACATTGGAATTCCGAGTACCGAGCCTAAATGTTGGTTGTAGCGCCTTGTAAGGACGAGTTTATCACACAATAGAAGACAATTGCTTGGCATTAGTATCACAAATGATTATTGAGTGCAAGGTACAGTCACAAACACTAATAAATATACAGGTTTGGTTGATGCTTCGAACAGTTCAATTTTACCAACGAAGTAATTCCAATGGAGATGTTATTGTGCATTTATTTACTGTCTCCAGGTATTTGAAGCTCACCTGGATACTTATTAGTGCTCGTGACTGTACTTTACCCGTTTGTATGTTTATTATAGCGAGACAATTTCCCCTTCCCGGACTGAAGGTTTTATTAATGACCAGGATGTTGGTGAGGGAAAAAGGTGTTGTTCTAAGAGGAAGGGATCCTGTATTGAGGGAAGCGGAAACCATAATGAGGTGTTTATAGAGAGGAAGGATGGGGACGATGAAAGACACTACTCTTATTATAACAGCTATAGCAGTAATAATAATAATAATAATAGTAATAATAATAATAATAATATTATAGTAATAATGATAACAACAACAATAATAATAATAATAATAATATTATAGTAATAATGATGATAATAATAATAATAATAATAATAATAATAATAAAATTTGTCAAAGTGGTTTAAAACAAAATTAGAAGAATTAGTAGTATAATCAAACTAAGAATTGAGATATTTGTTGACTAAATTTAACGAAGGTGGTGGAGACAGGGCAAGGCGATAGATGCAGTATACTATTTACAAGGAATAATGGAAGGAGGAGGAGGAGGAAGAACAAGAGGGTGGGTGGTGATGAAGAGGAAGGTGGTATAGTGGACAGGGAACAGTTACTAAGAAGAAGAAGAAGGGTGACAGAAAAGGGGAAATGAGAGAGGAGATAAAGGGGGGCGAAGTTCATGAATAATTAGAGAAAGAAGGGAGAGAAGATGGTGAGGGAAGAGGTGCGAACACTTTAAGATGGATGAGAGAGGGAGACGTCAAGCGACAGACAGACACACAGGCAGCAGAAGAAGAAGGATGGAGAGAGAGAGAGAGAGAGAGAGAGAGAGAGAGAGAGAGAGAGAGAGAGAGAGAGAGAGAGAGAGAGAGAGAGAGAGAGAGAGAGAGAGAGAGATGGGGGGGGCGGGGGATGATATATAGAGAGAAAGAGAGAGAGGGGGGGATGGATGAGGTATAGGAGAGGTCGGAAAGAAAAAGTAGGATGAGGTAGGTGGAGGATGACAAGGAGAGGCTATGGAGGGATATGAGATGTGTTTAGTGGTGAGGGATTGGAGTGAGGGAGGGAGAGGGGGGATGCTGAGTGAATATGAGGTGGGGTTAGTGTGAGGGAAAGAGGAGAGATTAAAATAATGAAATGAGATGGAGTGAGAGGTGAAAGAGGTGATGAGGTGAAGTTGAGAGATGAGAGTTGGTAGGTATAGGGAGAGGAAGGGAGGAGGGGGCCGTTGTGTAAGGTGGGAGGGACTGGATTTGTTGAGAGTCTGTGAATGTGTGAGGGTGTGGGAGTGAGGGGGGGGGGGGGAGTGGACGGAATGAGACAACAAGTAATGAAGCAGGAGTAATAGGTGTGAGGGAAAGAAAGCTCAGAGGGAAAGTAGTGGACAGGAATGTAAGGTTTAGAAAGAAGTAAGAAAGAAGTTGTAAGTGAGAGAGAGAGAGAGAGAGAGAGAGAGAGAGAGAGAGAGAGAGAGAGAGAGAGAGAGAGACAGAGACAGAGAGAGAGAGAGAGATGCCATAATGAATGTTGGGAGAGAGAGTTTTATATAGAGATGATTGGGAATGAGAGGAACTGCAAAGGAACGAGGGGAATGAGGCAAGTGTGAGAGGAGTTTAAATTATTAAGAGATGCGAGGAAGTGAAAAAAAACATTCTGCAATAAGTGGGTGGGTGAGAAGTTGTGGGAGCTGGGAAAGGGAATTAGAATGAGAGGGATTGTGGAGTGTGGTGTATGAGAGAGAGAGAGAGAGAAGAGAGAGAGAGAGAGAGAGAGAGAGAGAGAGAGAGAGAGAGAGAGAGAGAGAGAGAGGTGCCAGGTAAGGGATCAAGGGCTTCCTGTGTTTATCCCCACCAGGTGTGTCCTTAATCAACAACAACACCACAATTTTCTAGATTAATATACAATCCTGTTACTGAGTGTTTTTATCCCTTCAACCTTCAGCTTTCCTTTCCACGTACCGGTAGTTATTTTCTCTCCTTTCATTTATTTACATTATCTTTCCTAAGCACACTTTCTCCTTCAATGGACTGTATCACTCAACTTGTGTTTTGTGTATCCAATATATACTCATCATTCAACTTATTATACTTATTATATTATACTGTCTTTCTCAAATTTTGCTTTCACTCCTTTACGCTCTTTATATTTTTTTTGGTGCACCACGGTTCCTTTATCTGGCACTTGGTTCATCCTGTCTACTTCACATTCACTCTTCTCAGATAAGATATGCTTTCATTGAGAGGGCTACTTAATTAACTGTGTTTGGAGGCTACAACATTCTGCAGTTCCAGTATCATGCCGTATCTTTTGTTTTGTTTTTCCTGACAACTATATTTATTTATTTCTCCTGTGGACCCCATCACCCACGTAACCCCTCAATCCAACATACCCCCTCCCACCCACGTAAACCCTCCCACCTAACCCTCCCCCACATTCCCACCTCCCCCTTCCCCACATTCCCACCTACCCCTCCCCCACCTTCCCACCTAACCCTCAACCAACCTCAAACATAACCCGCCCTCACCCTCCGACCTATACCCCTTCCCTAACCTTCCCCCCCCCTCCAACCTACCCCTCCCCCACCCTCCCACCTACCCCTCCATCAACCACCCTCCTACCCCTTCCTTCCCCACCCACCCACCCACATACAGTACAGGTGCCAGTATCTCGTCCCGTATTTTATGTTTTGGAAGTTTTGGTGCATCTGGCGAAAGTTGGCGGTAAAACGAGATACGCTCATCAAATGTAATGTTGTGTTGGTGTAGCATTCGATATGTGCTCCCCCAAATGTACACTTACCAATACATGTTCATCTATAACTTGCACTCCTCAAGTTATCAGTATAGGTTTTAATGAACATTTCCTCCATCAGGCAAATATACTGTACTGAAATGCTTTTACGTAATGTGAGTATCTGAAACACGTCCTATTTCACCATCATAAGTTTAATGAACATTGCTTTCATATTGCACACGTATAGAGAAAATCTGGACGCAAGCATAAATATATATATACCGGTATATATATATATATATATATATATATATATATATATATATATATATATATATATATATATATATATATATATATATATATATATATATTTGTTTTAGTCCCATAACCAGTAACAATTATTTTTTCTCAAAAAGGTATTTATATATCTAGCCTCACTTGCAACTGAAAAATAGCGTTCCCTTCTAACACTATGATAGTTTGTCTAATTCTGTTTCATGTTATACCTCGTCTCCTTTTCTTATCTACATTACTATCTCCTCTCCTTCCTTCCTCCATCTCTCCTCACCCTCTTTCCTCCATCTCTCCTCACCCCCATCATCCTGTTCCACCCCTAAGACCACCAATCAATCCGTCACACCGATATATCCCGCCAATAACAATTCAAAATGTCCTCCCTCTTGCGGTTAACATGTAGCAATCTGTCTGGGCCGCATTGGAAACTCCCCCTTCCCCCCTCCCCTGTTTACATTCATTCAATACCCAGGGCTGACCCGTCCGTCCCCAGCAGACCCTGGCGGAAGGAGTAGGAGGCTCGAGAACAACAGGATATTGAACTACAACAACACCCCTAATATATATATATATATATATATATATATATATATATATATATATATATATATATATATATATATATATTATATTATATTATATTATATTATATTATATTATATTACCTCGCTGTTGTGGTGCTTAATATCCAGCAAACAATCTCCCGTAACTGAATCCCACATGTCCTTTTTCCCTTTTTGTATAGTTAGAGTCTGATCCATTTCTAATTTCCAATTGTTTTTATTATTGCTTATAGCTCATCATCTCGTTTTTTCATATCCATCAATATTAATTTTACAGTCTCTTCACCTATACTTTTCCAATATCACTGTCCCCTATATTGACTGTTATGTATAATTACTCCCTCACATTCTTTTGCTTCTTATCATTCATATACTATAGTATTTTTGACCACTGCTGTATTTCTCTCTCTCTGCACGATCTCCTCTTTCACATACACCTCCATTCTTTCATTCGCCTCGTCGTCCATATATTTACTTCTTCACTCCTTCCATTTCTCAGTTATCTATGTCTATTTTATCTCCCTGCATCTTCTACTATTCCCCCATCAGTTTCATTATTTTTACCTCTAGTGTATCTCTCCACAGCTCTCCCCTCACTTTCCCTATCTACCCTTCTTCTTTGTGTTTTCCTTTCATGCCTTTCCTCTTCCTTCCTTTCCTCTGTGTTCTTTTCTTGTGTCCTCCTCTTGTTTTTCCTGTGTTATTCCTTCTTCTCTTTCCATTCTTTTGTATCATTCCTTCTTGTCTATCTTTCTTTTCAGTCCTTTTGTTTCTATTTACTCACTGCTTTGTCTGTCTTTCTTTCTGTAATCTTTCTTCTCCTTGCGTTATTCCATCATTTCACTTTCCTTTTGTTTGTTTTGTGTTCCCGTCTCTGTGTTTCCTTCACCCTTTCTCTATGTATTATCTCTTTCCTTCTTATCTGCCTCTCTCCTTTTCTGCCACGCTTCTCTCTTTTCCTTTTCCTACCTTTGTTTTTAATCCTTTTCCTTTCCATCTCGTCATCCTTCCCTATTCTTCCACCTTCCTCTCTTTCCCTTCTCTCCTCCGCTTCACTTCCTTCTCTCTCTCTCTCCTTTCCTTCTCTTCCTATACTCCTCCCCTCTCTTCCGCCTCTTCTCCTTGTCTCCCCTGCCTCTCTCAGCCTCCTCTTCCGTTCCTCTCCTATCTTTTCTTCCTTCCTTCCATTCTTGATCTTCATTATCCCTTTTACCTAATCTATACTTTTCTTACACATAATTATAATCTGTCTACTATTACTTCCGTTTCTTTGCTGTTCCTTCCCTATAACTCTTTTCATCCTCCTAATTTCTTTCCTATAATTGTTCCTTTTTATCTTTATTCCTTTACTTGCTCTTGCATTTCCTCTCTTCCTATTTCAGTCCTTTGTCATTTATCCTTTCATAATGTTTTCCGTCCTCTCTCCCTTTTCCATTTCATCCAAAACCATTCTTTCCTTCCTTTTTCTCCACCACCTCTTTCACTCCAGCACATTCTCTCTCTCTCTCTCTCTCTCTCTCTCTCTCTCTCTCTCTCTCTCTCTCTCTCTCTCTTCCATTCCACGCCTAACCATTCTTTCCTTCCTCCCTCTTCCTCTCTCTTTGCTACGCCTCTTTCCTTCTCCAGGCTGCCGGTTCTCTCTTCTCTCTTGTGCCTCTCCCTCGTGCCGGTGTGACGCCTGCCTCCTCCTTGAGAAATATGGGCCAATATGTCTGCCTCACTCCGCCCCCAGGGTAAAGTTGGGGCCCTCTCTCGCTGCCTCACCCTGCCTCACTCTGCCTTGCTTGCTATCTCATCCTGCCTGCCTCCCTGCCTGCCTCACTCTGACATATACTTGTTATTTCATTCTGCCAAGCTATAACCATTCTTTGCTTATTATTACAATCTACCTAGCCTTACCTATACCTGCTATCTCACCCTGCCTCCTTACTTTGTCCTACTTGCTCATTCATTCTTCTTAACCCTGCCATCACGTGCTACCTCGTTATATCGTCCTGTTGTTATTGTCATCAGGTCGTGTCTCTTCTTATTTCACTCTTCTTCGCTCTGCATTACTTGTTTTTTTGTGGTTTTTTTGCCTCACCATCGCATTCTACCTTATTTACTTTTTCACCCTGCCTCGTGTTGATGTAAGTCTGTGCTCCATACTACTCCCTGGCTCACCCTACACCTCTTTTAGTCTCACTCTGCTTAGCTTGCTGTCTCACCCTTCTTGGCTTAGGATACGGTCTCACCTTTCATAGCTTTGCATACTGTCTTACCCTTCTTAACTTGCTGTCTCACCCTTCTTAGCTTAGGATACTGTCTCACCCTTCTTAGCTTAGCATACTGTCTCACCCTTCTTAACTTAGCATGCTGTCTCACTCTGCCTTCCTTGGAGTTTCTTAGAAGACTGTACTGTACTTAGCTAATCCTGCCTCTCTTGGTATCCTTTGCCTGCCTCACCCTATCTCATCCTGCTTGACCTTGCCTTTCCCCCTGCCTTTCACCTCTCCGTGCTTTCTCCTTGCCTCACCGCCTGTCTCACTTTCTGTCAACACTTCCTTTCCTTGCTTTTCACTCCGTCTACCCCAGTGTCACCTTCTGCCTACCCTGTCTCTCTTTATAGCACTTTGGCCCCCCCATCATCACTTCCCCTAAAGTTATATAGTGTGTATTTGTGTTGAGAAACGTCTGTATTCCTATGGAGACATGGCATATTTAAGTTATTTGTTTACACTTTGAAACAGTGTATAAATGGGGGTGTGTGCCAACAATGCTGAGTAGCCTAGTTTGTTTCTCTTTGCGTTGCCTATGCCTATGTTTTCCTCTTGTATTTTTTTCTTGTCAACCTGATACTCTTTGATATAATTATAAGAGGCTATCCCAATCACTAATGACAACTCTCCATTATTGTCAGTCATGTCAATTTTCTTTCGTTTGTGTTTATATCTTTTATACTTACTCTTGGAACGAATGCCCGACATTTCCTCCGGAAATTTGCTTTTTTCCCCTTATCATTTCCAACATGCACTGGATACTTATTTGTCCGCAAAAACTCTTCCACCTCGTCCATCTCAGTAGCGAACTCCATGGTAGCACTAGATACACTGACAACAATCTAAAACGTACAGTCGGCCACACTTCTGGCTGTTACAGTCAGCACTACAAACTCCAGGTGTCTAACGTTTGCATCCCTGACTTTCTGAATCATAGGCTCGAAGATTCACAGTGGTGAAGAAGTGAGACGGTGCAGGGGGAGAAAGAGAGAGGGAGGGAGGGGGGACCAAACCAGAGAGAAGGAAGGGGGGAGGAGAAGGGGGGGACAGAAAAGTGAGGGAGGGAAGGGGGAGGGAGAGGGGGATAAACCAGAGAGAGAGAGAGAGAGAGAGAGAAAGAGAGAGGGTGGGCTGAAGGAGACAGAGAGGGAAGGGGGATAGAACGAGTGGAGAGTAAAATATCATCCAAGGTAACCAATAGAATATATAGCTTATTCAAAAAATAAAGTTTATTTTTATATTACTTGGAGAAAGATTACTATAACCATATAGCCATGTCGGAAGTATAAGAGTTATAAAGTGCCATTAACGTTATCATTAATACAGAGATATCACATGACATTGAAAATAACTGGCGGTTATAAAATTCCTACTAACTCTAAGACGCATAGTTTGTTTTATATGTCTTCTTAACAAATAAATACATAATTATGGCATTTTGATGTGAGTTATTTAATATCCTCCCTTAAATCATGACGTTACAGTACACTGGCAAGTGTGTTTAATGAAGAAGTTTACGTTTGGCTGGTAAGGGCTAAGCACACATTTGGACACTGGAATACCTCCCTTCATACTTGTCTTCCTCTTTTCACAGTTATTTAACCTATACTATAATATTAATAAATTAAGTAGTACTAGTAGTATTACACAATTACGGTATTTTAAACTTTCGCATGAACAAAATTTGATCGTAGCTTGAGGTGGTTTATCTCTAGGCAACAAGCTAATAATTGCTTTGTTTTTATCCGCAATAAAAAAAACATTACCAACAATTTGTTGTGACCAAGAACGCTATGAAATGAAGTATGGTGCTCTACTTTAAACACTCCAGTGTATAATTACAACTATTGGGATCGATATTTATTTAAGTAGAACAATTCACACAGTTTGGTATTGAAATAAGTGGCAATTCTGAGTAGTCTAATCCTATCATGAGCAATGTTATCGTTTTCACACTAAAAAACTTAGCCTACTAGTAGCACTAGGGTTAAAGATTTTATATATAGGAGCCGCCATGATTTAAGGTTGTAATAAATCAGTCAATCAATTATATCAAATATGGAAAAAAGCAGCCAATCATATCAGCAGATATCCTTCGTCCCATCCAAGCACATTTCAACCGAGGTATTTTCATGATTCTGGCGTCGAGGTAAAACACAACTCCATACAGACGAGATCAACTGATCAAGCGTGGACAGATTGTTGCCCTTCACGAGGCTGGGCATTCCATCCGCTCCATTGCCCGGCGCCTCGATGTATCTCCGACCACTGTGACCAAGTGGATCAATCGAAATGAGGAAACTGGCGATCCAACAGACTTGGGTAAGAAAATTTAATTTGAAAGTACTATATATGAAATCTTGCATATTTCTTATAACCTTGCTGAATATGATATAAGTTGCTTAACTCGCTCAGTATATATATATATATATATATATATATATATATATATATATATATATATATATATATATATATATATATATATATATATATATATATATATATATATATATATATTATTATTATTTTTTATTTTTTTTAAGAACGGAGACCACGTTCACGGGTTACAACTCCGGCTCAAGACGCAGCTATAGAACGTGCTGTGGAGGATGATCCCTTCACGAACGCCGTGAGGATCCGTGAAGAGCTGCAGCTGAATGCGTCGGCTGAGACCGTCCGACGCCGCTTACACGGGTCGGGGCTACACCACAGGGTTCCGGCTGTGAAAGAGCGCCTCACCGACCAGCACCGCGCAGCCAGACTCGCCTTTGCCTGTCGCTATGTAGAGAAAGATCTCGATTTCTGGTCACGTGTAGTTTTTACTGATGAAAAGACCTTTACCAGCACCAACCATGGCAAAATTCACTGTTGGAGATCTAACAACACAAGGTATTATATGACTTAATATACTGTATATATTATATGATAGATAATAATATTCATCCACAGAAACAAAATGACTTGCTAATTATATTTCCATACATCGTGCTGAAACATAACGGAAAATGTTTTTAAATTTTATAGATTATGGGACGAAGGATATCTGCTGATATGATTGGCTGCTTTTTTCCATATTTGATATAATTGATTGACTGATTTATTACAACCTTAAATCATGGCGGCTCCTATATATAAAATCTTTAACCCTAGTGCTACTAGTAGGCTAAGTTTTTTAGTGTGAAAACGATAACATTGCTCATGATAGGATTAGACTACTCAGAATTGCCACTTATTTCAATACCAAACTGTGTGAATTGTTCTACTTAAATAAATATCGATCCCAATAGTTGTAATTATACACTGGAGTGTTTAAAGTAGAGCACCATACTTCATTTCATAGCGTTCTTGGTCACAACAAATTGTTGGTAATGTTTTTTTTATTGCGGATAAAAACAAAGCAATTATTAGCTTGTTGCCTAGAGATAAACCACCTCAAGCTACGATCAAATTTTGTTCATGCGAAAGTTTAAAATACCGTAATTGTGTAATACTACTAGTACTACTTAATTTATTAATATTATAGTATAGGTTAAATAACTGTGAAAAGAGGAAGACAAGTATGAAGGGAGGTATTCCAGTGTCCAAATGTGTGCTTAGCCCTTACCAGCCAAACGTAAACTTCTTCATTAAACACACTTGCCAGTGTACTGTAACGTCATGATTTAAGGGAGGATATTAAATAACTCACATCAAAATGCCATAATTATGTATTTATTTGTTAAGAAGACATATAAAACAAACTATGCGTCTTAGAGTTAGTAGGAATTTTATAACCGCCAGTTATTTTCAATGTCATGTGATATCTCTGTATTAATGATAACGTTAATGGCACTTTATAACTCTTATACTTCCGACATGGCTATATGGTTATAGTAATCTTTCTCCAAGTAATATAAAAATAAACTTTATTTTTTGAATAAGCTATATATTCTATTGGTTACCTTGGATGATATTTTACTCTCCACTCGTTCTATCCCCCTTCCCTCTCTGTCTCCTTCAGCCCACCCTCTCTCTTTCTCTCTCTCTCTCTCTCTCTCTGGTTTATCCCCCTCTCCCTCCCCCTTCCCTCCCTCACTTTTCTGTCCCCCCCTTCTCCTCCCCCCTCCCTCCCTCTTTCTCCCCCTGCACCGTCTCACTTCTTCACCACTGTGAATCTTCGAGCCTATGATTCAGAAAGTCAGGGATGCAAACGTTAAACACCTGGAGTTTGTAGTGCTGACTGTAACAGCCAGAAGTGTGGCCGACTGTACCTTGGTAAGTTTTCATCGACGCTTCATTTCAAACTAGTTTCATGAGACTGTGGAGTCATTCTAAACTAGGTTCATTCGACTGTGGAGTCATTTCAAACGGGTGGTGAGATATCTGAAACTAGTTTCAAGTGACGGGGAGTTAACTGAACCTAGTTTCATCTGACTGAGGGAGTCTTCTGAAACAGGGAGTACTTTGAAACTGTTACACCGGCACTCGATACAGTACTCTGAAACCCGAACCCGATTGTGCGATGAGAAGCCAATATTTTTTACCCCGAGGCTTCCTTCCATGGCTTCGGCTCTGTTGCAAAAAAGAAGGTATATCTTAGGCTAGAGTGAAATGAAGTTTATTATTTAAAAAAATTGAGCATTATAGGGTTATTTTGCATTACAAATTATTGCGATGCGTAATTTTTTCTGTCTAAAGGCTACAAAGACACACACACACACAGACACACATTAAACATACATAAATCGTATCCTTATTAGGCCTATATCGGCCGTCCTTGCTGCTTCTTGCCTCTTTTTACATTCCTCCTTCCTATTCTCTCTTTCTCTTCCTCCTCCTTATCTCATCTTCCTTCCTCCTAACTTTCCCTTAGTCTTTCTCCTGCATTATCTCCCTAACCCCCTCACTTCTTCCATTTCTCACTCTCTCCTTCCCCACATCTTTTTTCCTTTCTCTGCCGCCCTGCATACTTCCCCCTTCCTTCCTTCCCCTCACAGCCTAAATACTTGCATCGGTGCCCCCCCTCCTGCCCCCACCATTCCCGCCTGGCCCCTGCCCCCCCCCTCCTCCACCAGCCATTCAGGGCGGACTGAAGTACAGCTCCCAGGAGACGTGGGTAAAACAGGCCGGATGCACCACCTTAATTAGCCCACACTAGTTTTGAGCGCCTAAGCAACACACACACACACACACACACACACACACACACACACACACATACACACATACACACACACACACACACACACACACACACACACACACACACACACACACACACACACACACATAAATGCAATCACACATTCGTATACATAGTCGATTTTGCAAGCCCTTTCTGCACACACATTAATACAAGTTCTTGGTAGTTTTCAGGTACACATTCGTTCTCTCTCTGTCTGCTGGTAGTCTACTCCCGCCCACTCCTGTGTACCGTATGTTATATATTTACACTAATATAATTATATCTGTGTATGTTAGCTGCTTCGGATTCTGAGATACGTGGATAGTGTACTTTTGGTGAATTTAAATGTTTTGAATCCTCCAAAGTAAGCCAGGAGACAGGACGGGATTAACAAAGATATTGGTGAAGTGTATATCTATAATATTTAATTAACACATGCACTTACTGTACATACATACATACACTCCAACACATATAAACACATATACCCTTAGTAGCCTCACCCATGCATTCAAATAGCACATACACAATACACATACACAATACACATACACAACACACATACACTACATTACGTACACAACACACATACACTACATTACACACACAACACACATACACTACATTACACACACAACACACATACACAATACACATACACTAGACATAGAAAACATTACATACACAACACACATATATACACTACAATACACATACAAAACATTACATACACAACACACATACACTACATTAATTAATACACTCTGACATAAATGATCCGTATTCCTACTCTTATAAGGTATAGCCGGCTACTCCTAAAGCTGTATAACCTCAGTAAGTAGAGGGTTGGAACATTGAAATATGCTAGTTACCCTCAGCTCTCACTCCCCTCACCCTATTTTCTATACATCAGATCTCTTTATCACTCTTTATCTCTCTCCCTCCTGCTTGCTAATCTGGTGTTGCCAAGAGAGAGAGAGAGAGAGAGAGAGAGAGAGAGAGAGAGAGAGAGAGAGAGAGAGAGAATATTATGAAAATGTGATGCATGAAGGGAGGCAATGAGGAGAAGAGGAGGATAAAGAAGAGTAGATAGAAAGGAAAAGAAAAGATGGGAAGGACAACAAAGTCAAAGAGAGACAAAGAAGATCAGGGAGAGAAGATAACGAGGGTGGGAGAGAAGGAAAAGAGAGAAATAAACATTCATGGAGAGAGAGAGAGAGAGAGAGAGAGAGAGAGAGAGAGAGAAAGAGAAAGAGAAAGAGAAAGAGAGAGTGAGAGAGTCAAGGAGAGTTATTATCGAGGCGAGAAAGAGAGGTAAAGAGATTGATTGGGTGGTGAGAAAGAGTGAAGGAAAAAATCAAGAAGAGAAGGAATGACGAGAAGAAGAGAAGCGAGGGGGAAAAGAGGAGCAGAAATTCAAGAAGAGTAGTAGGGATGCCAAGAGGAAGGGAGGGAGGGAAGGAGAGAGAGAGAGATGGGGTGTGGTGGGTGCGAAAGTGAGAAGGAGAAATTCAAGAGAGAGAGAGAGAGAGAGAGAGAGAGAGAGAGAGAGAGAGAGAGAGAGATGTGGGGGGTTAGGGGGGATGCGAAAGAGAGAAGGAGAAATTCAAGAGGGAGGGGAGGGGGGGGAGAGGTGGGAGGGAGGGAGGAAGGGGGGAGGAGGACAAACACAGCAGTAGGTTGGTTGTCTGCCATATTTTACGGCGAAACACGTCTGGCGATTGGGTCATTTGTCTCCTTGTGCCTTCCCCTTCCCTCCCCCCAACCCCCCACCCCCACCACTACCCCCTCACCCCCCGAGTCAGACTTATACATTACATTAAGCCCTTCTTCTTTTCCTCTTTCCTCATGCCTTTTCCTAAATTACCATTATTCTTCATATATATCTTCTTTTTTCCTCATGCCTTTTCCTAAATTACCATTATTCTTTATATATTTTCCTATTTTCCTCACTTCCCAGTTTTCTTTTATATTCATTTTTCCTTCTGTATTTTTTTAATTCTCATGCATTGATTCTGGCTCGACATTTTTATTAATTCCTTAGATTTGGGCAAAACATCAGGGCTACTAGGCTACCTGTGATTATAATCTTCTTAACCATGTATTCGTATATAGACCATGACCGAAGTAGGGTGATATATGCTGCAATGCTCAAGTGTGTGTGTGTGTGTGTGTGTGTGTGTGTGTGTGTGTGTGTGTGTGTGTGTGTGTGTGTGTGTCTCGTTTTTACTCCAGTAGTTATATTTTGTCGTCTTTCATAATCTATCCACCTGTTTCCTTTTCTATTCCTTTTTTTTTCTGAGTATTTTCATTGTCTTGTATGTTTGTATGTCACTCTAACATCCTCTTTTGTATCTCTATACCTTCTTTCCTCTCTTTTCCTCCTTTCCCTCTCTTTTCCTCCTTTCCCTCTCTTTTCTCCTCTTCGTTTCTCCTCTTCCTTTCCTTTCTCCTCTTCCACTCTCCTCCTTCCCTCTCTTTTCTCCTCTTCCTCTCTCCTCCTTTCCCTCTCTTTTCCTCTTTTCCCTCTCTTTTCTCCTCTTTCTCCTCCTTCCCTCATTCTGCCTCCTTTCTTCTCAGTACCGTACCTCTATTCCCAGTCTCTCCCGCTCTCTACTACTTCTCAGCTTCCTTCTATCTCCCCCGTAGTTTCATTTCACTGTCCCCCTTCACCTGATCATCCTACGCCCCTCCCCCATTTCACCTGATAATCCTTCCCCTCTCCTTTGCACCTGATCATCCTCTCACCCTTCACCTGATCATCCTCTTCCCCCTTCACCTCCTCCCCTTCCCCCTACCCTTCACCTCCTCCTCCTACCCTTCACCTCCTCCCCTTATCCTTCACCTCTTCCCCCTCCCCCTACCCTTCACCTCCTCCCTCACCAAAGCATTAGAGCTGACATGGAAAACAAGGCTGTTCTCCCCCCGAAGCGTACACTGTTTAAGGGGTGCTTGAAAAGATGCAAATGAAGTAATTATTGGATTAACATACGCGGCGAATTATCAAGCCAATTCTGTAAACACTGCACCTCGGGCTTATTTGGCATCCCCCTCCCCCTCCCTCCCCTCGTCTCTTCTCTTCTCGTCCTCCCCTCTTACCCTCCCTTCTCCATCCCCGATTTCTCCCCCACCGATTTCCTACCCCCCCCCCCGATTTCCTACCCCCCCCCCCGATTTCCTAACCCCCACCACCATAGCCCCTTCCTGCAACATCTCCCTGATTCTTATTTCTCGTGGTTCCTACATTTTTCTTTTCGTTTGTCTCTCCTCTGTTTCGTTCTCTTATCTTTTTCTCCTTCTGCTCCTCCTTCCTCCTGTTCATACCCTTCATACCTCGTCCCTCATTCCATTTTATTTTTATCATCATCCTTCAAACTGAATAATTATCTTCTTACCTCATCCTTCCTTGATTCTCTTTACCCTCTTATTCTCCCACGTATCATCTCATCTCCCTCTCTCTCAGTCTTTCCCGTATTTCTTTTTCCCACTTTCACCATATTTTTTCCCTTTTCTTTCTACTTTCTCTCCCTTTCTCCCTTCCCCTTACAACAGCTTTCCAATTCCCCTTTTTTATCTTGTCTTACCCTCACATTCCCCTCACCTCCTTATTCCCACACCCTCCTCCCCTATTAACCTTTTCAGGCCCTCACTTCACCCTCCCCCCTTCCTATCCACCTCCTCACTTCACCCCCATTTCCTAGCCACCTCCACCCCCACCCTTTCCTATCCACCTCCACACCCTTCCACCCCACCCCACCTCACCCCGTTTCCTATCCACCTCCTCCCCCACTTTTCCAGGCCCTAACCTCACCCCCACCCTTTCCTATCCACCTGCACACCCATCCACCCCACCCCACCTCACCTCCCCCATTTCCTATCCACTCAGGTCTCAGGGAAATTGGACTTGTAGCATGTAAAATATTACGGTATTTCCTTCAAGGACAATGCAACGGAAAGGGAGACGTGGATGGGGGGCGGAGCTTAGGCTGGCGGAGAAAGGCGATTGGAAGGTGGAAAGAGGGAGAGAAGATTGGAATAGAGGAGGAGGAGGGGGCATGGGAGGGGAAAGGAGAATGGTACTGTTAGAGAGAGAGAGAGAGAGAGAGAGAGAGAGAGAGATGATTGGAATATAAGAGGAGGGTGGGAGGGGTAAAGTGGGGAAGAGTTCAAGTAAGTAAGGAAAGGAAGAGAGAGAGGGAGAAATACAAAGTGAGTAATATATATGGAGGATTGGAAAGAGTGGAAGTTATAAAGAAGAGGATTGGAAAGAGTGGAAGTTATAAGAAAGAGGATTGGAGAGTGGAAATTATAAAGAAGAGGATTGGAAAAAGTGGAAGTTAAAGGGAGAGTTAGAAATTGTATACAAGCCATGGATTAAAACGTAACGAGAGGGTGAAGAGAAAAGCCATTTGCGAAGGATACAGGATTGGAAGAAGATAAAGGGAAGCATGCGAAGAAAACAATGGAGGAAAGATGAAGTATTGAAATATAAAGGGAAGAGGAAATAAGGGTATAAGGGTTAGGTGGGCAAGAAGATGGATAGCAATGAAAGGAAAAATATAAATAGAAGATGAGAAATATGCGATAATGAGAACTGACTTGCATTGGGAGAGGAAGGAAATACAAAAAAAAAAATAAAAAAATAATGAGGGAGGGATGTAGAGGGAGCGAACTGGGAGAGAAAGGGTGGGTGGGTAGGTGGGTGGTAGGGAGGAGTAGAGAAATGTATAGGGAGAAATTGGGAGCGAAGAGGAGGCAAGAAAATGGAGTCATTAGATGGGGTTGTTTAATCTCGTGAGAAGAGATTTAGGGTGACAGAATGAGAAGAGGTAAACATACAAGGAGAGGAGGAGGAGGAGGAGGAGGAGTAGGAGGAGGAGGACGGAAACAAGAAGAGGAAGTGAGCAATTTGGGAATTCTGTCGCTGGTGTAGAGTTAGTGGTGAAATTCTTTGGAGGGCAATATTAAACTGTGAATAATAGTAAAAAAAAACGAGTGATTGACAGAGATGAAGTGGGAAAATGGAAAGAAGAAAGTCGGTGATGAAGGAAGATCAATAAATTACGAGTTGAAGCAAAGTGCGAAGAAGGTGGGAAAATATGTAAGAATAAGAAAGGAGAAGAGAAAGAGAAGAAAGTTTAAAAGGAGGAGGACGACAAGGAGGGAGATGAGAGGAATTGCAGGCGACGAGGAGAGAAAGACAAATATTGGAAAGGAGAAACAGAGGGATGATGCTAAGGAGGAGGGGAGGAAAGGAAGTGAGTGTAGAGAAAGGAGAGAAAGGAGGCGTAGGAAGAGGAGGAGGAGGAGGAGGAAGAAGAAGAAGAAGAAGACGAAGAAGAGGAAGAGGAAGAGGAGGAGGAGGAGGAGAAAGGCGGAGTTTGAAGAGACGCAATAAATATGGCCTTAACGACGACCGTGTTGAGAGTGTGTGTGGCTGGAACGGTGTGCACAATATGTATATGTGTATGTGTGTGTATGTGTGTGTATGTGTGTGTGTGTTATCGTTGTGTGTTTCCGCCTCCACCCGCCTTTGTTTACTTCAGCCCATTTAAAGGGGGTAAATATCCCTTTTCGTCGTGTTTCCGGTAGACCTCTTGTCGCTACTCCATCCATATATTCATTATCTAAATTGCTATTCTTTCATAGTTTCATTCTATAATTTGTTTATTCTTTTTTTAATATATACGAGTTTATTTCATGCGTTTCCATCTGCAATGACTATAGTTGACTGGAGCTTGATAGAGTTAAAATGTTCAGAATGATGGCACCTTGCAGTTATTTTTGTACTTAATTATGAAATGTTTTTTTCAAATATTTCAATTCACGATATTTTGCTGTTTTATTACATAATTATACAATATTTATTTACATCAATATTGGGAAACTACTAGTTTTAACCATTATCTTATTAAAGACTTTGTTGATCAAATAGAGAAAGCTGGTCAAACTTTGACCATTTTTTCTTAATTGTTGATTGTTTATGTTACATTTTGCATAACTTATCCGAGATGCTTGTAGTCTGTTTTCTGTTTCGGTTAGTATATTTTTCATGCCTTCATAAATCACAATGATATGACTGCCATGATTTTGAAAAACTCTGAAACCCTGGGGACATTCGGTTCTTACTTTAATTCCTTGTTCAGCCATAAATTCTGGCCGCTTTAATTAACTCCCAGGCATCAGTCAAGACTCGTTGGGCCCGCTCTCACAAATTCAATGTTGTCAAAACGCCGCGTCAGAAATATTTCTCGCGGTGGGTGGTGGTGGTGAGGGTGGGGGATATTCAAAATTAACAATAGGACACACGGCAGAGGAAACAGCACACACACAGACACTCTCTATCTTTCTCTGTATACGTGTGTGTGTGTGTGTGAAAGAGAGAGAGATAATAATTATGACAGCTTAATATGGAGAGTTTAGATTGCCTTAGAATGCAGAAACTATGATTTTTCAATGTGTTTGTCTGTAATAGTTATATAATTAGGATACGTTTCTGTATGTATATCTATAAAGGTCAGAAAGCAAAAATGATGAACTGTTGCGTAATTTTGGTTTGAAAACTTTTATTAAAGGACCAACTTCCTGTTCAGTCATTTCAAAGTTATAGATTAATTTTGACGAATGTGAAGTCTGGGAGCATGACTTTGAGCATGACTAATAATGTGTGTCATGTTCAAAATCTGTATAGATGATGGTCATGTCAGTCTCAGAGAACTGATTGAGCAATGACTTCTTAAGATTGAAAATAAGGGAGGCAGCTTTCTGAGGCCTTCCTGCGAATTACTGTGATATTGAAGGAAACTTGTAGCTACCGTACTCTCTGTTTTGGAAATCAATTAATTCTAAGTACAATGTATATACAGTAGAAGGATAATAACTGATAAACTTCAAACGCGTTCCCTTTATACAAAAAAGTTATCAGTTGTAAGCCGGAAAAAGCACACTTGGAGAATCTGCACGAGTTATCCTCTGTACCGACTACGTGACCTTCATATAGTTATGACCAAGCATCGGTAGAGCCTCAAAGTCAATACGAAAACAAGCACCAGCCTTAACATTTTAAATAGCAACAACAATAACAACTGCTGCTTGTAAGGTCCTCTGTCGTTGGCGAATTGAAAGGCCATGGATATTATTTTACAAACTACACTATGAAACATTTCCCTACAATCGTTTACTGAGGTATTACTCTGTTTCTTGGCATACCATGAAGGAACCAGTATGACCTCTAACACACCCACAATGTATGTATGACCTTCTTTAGTACTGTCAAATCAAACCATGAAGGTGACAGCGGCAACCTGGACGCAACAACTTCATACACTACAGTATCCTATAAATTTCCACCAAGGTCATTCTGCGTATTCTGTAAAGAGCGGCTAGACTCATTATAGGTTTGACAAAATTATTATTCGTGCTTCTGTTCCAGAGTGAATGGGAGGCGTATTCAACTGTCCTCATTTTCATATATATCATAATTATGTTTATAATGCGTACGTTTGTCGAGAGGCAAAGTTAAAGAGAAGCGGAGAGTAGGAAGGGAAAAAAATTGTGTCCGAGGCAGGGGCGGGCTGGTCCATTGAAGAGTTGATTGCTTCATTCTACCCAGCTCAGCCGACAATATTAATCCTTACGAAAACGAATGGCAAAATAGGAAAGCGGGGCCGTTTAGAAGTGTCGACTGTTTTTAGAGATAATCTTAGTTTTACAGTCCTAAGCCGGATACAACCCTAATGAAATCCCTTTGCCGGCGGAGATTACATTTACTCTAATGAAATGGGATTATGAGTTCATTTCTCGCCCTCATTCAGTGCGTTCTTGCCTGACCTCTGCCCTCATGACGGAGTGAACAATATCATTATGACGTTATTACCATCATTCAACGATTCATTCATATTTTATTCTGATATGATAACACCAATCTCAGGCTCATCATCGGGATTTATCTAACACGGTTCCCCCTGACTGAGGCGATACAACACCTAAAAAATAATTAGACCAAGATAATTAAGACAACACCGTTTGAGCATATATTTTCTCGATGATACTTTGCTACAGCCATCTTAGCTATCGAATGGTCGTCAATAAAATCTCTCATTGGGAGAATGTTTCCTTCTACATCCTGTCATGTTACACCATTAGAGCAGAGTGGGTTGATGTGTGAAGTGAGTTTGTGTGTGTGTGTGTGTGTGTGTGTGTTGGGTAGACAACTGTGTAACCAGCTCATCTGCACCATAGGATCATAACATAACATTTTAATATTTTCCCACACTCAACACAGTTATGAACCAAGAGCTGACTGAACCTTACAAAGCATCAACATAATATATATATTCAAATATATAATATATGGGCGGGGATGGTAGTATAAGTACAGAATCTGATGTAGAAAGAAGTGATATGAAGTGCATTAACCTTTCATTTGCAGTGTTTGTTCTTGGCTCTATACGTGGATTACATTCGCTTGCATCACATAATCTCTTCCTATATTAGGGTTCTTACATTTGATATGCTTTACTGTTATCTATAGTAAAGTGAACAAAACAGTTTATATTCACGGATAAACGTGTATCAATGGACACATAACACAAGCAGTAGCCTAATGCCTTGGCACAGATTGTTGACTCATTCACGAGTTTTGGGAACTTATTTTTGACAATAATAATATTCGGGTGAGACTCTTCCACCTTATGAGAATGTTAAAGAACACCTCTATTAATCCTCTGACATCCTAGTGACGCACAAATTTATGAGTGTCGGGTTATAGCTAGACAATATTATTAACCTGAGAAAACTGTACAGAGTATGAACAGAGGGCACTAAAGTACTTGAATTCGCCCCGAGTATGGAAGCATTTTGTTTTTGTTTTTTTGTCTATTGCAACTGAAAGTAATCTACTTCGAAAAAGAATAGAACAAATATTGAGATTTCACCGATAGATACAACTGTTTTCAGCTTCTCTGGAAAGCCAATTATATCAATGTATCATCTTGCGTATATTGGACGTATGTTCAGTATATGTATGAAATATCAGTTCATGTATAAAATTTAGGTCACTTATGTTCACCATCACACACAAACACACACACACACACACACGTAGGCAGGAACGTAGACTCGACAGACACGAGTACAGGTGTTGTAAATTCAGGTTAATGAGGCAATTAGGTTTTGTGAGACGATGGAGAGAACGAGAGCTGGGCGTTCTTGGGAGGACGCTTCAGACAACCAGCCTTATTTATTGTATCCCTGGTGAGCGGCGAGTGAGATGCTCAACCTTACCTACGGACGGCTGCTGGAGACGTGCTAATGGTAGATAATGGTTTCCGAGACGTGCTCTTGTTTGTTACTGGTTACGGAGACGTGCTGATGCTGCTGGGTACTAGTTCTGAGTACTGGTTCTGCAGACGTGGTATGGTGACGTGCAAATGGGTTAGGTACTGTGGATTGGTAGGTACTTTAGATTGGTAGGTACTAGGGAATATGTTAATTCTGGATACAGGTTCTGCTGACGTGGTAATGGATGATACTGGTACTGGTGACGTGCAAATGGGTTAGGTACTGGGGATTGGTAGATACAAGGGAATATGTTACTGCTGGATACTGGTTTCGGAGTGTATTATACTTAGCAAAAAATATTACATAATTGCGTTGGTTCTAGCTGCTGGAGATGTGAAAAATGCTAAGTATTGGTTAGGAACTATAAGCTCATTAAAGGTTGATACTTGTATTGTTTATATATTGGCTCTAGAGACGTGGTTATTTTAGCCAATGGGTGTGACAATAATGACATACGTGTATATAATATAACTGTAGTCATCAGTGAGCAAGGAGATGTTCTACTCTTATCTGGGTATTGTTCAGTTTGTCTCAACAGCAGTATAATCTTCTCCTGTGGAACACTTGTAGGTTATCTAGCTCACTGCACACACACACACACACACACACACACACACACACACACACACACACACACACACACCAAAGAGCAAAATATGAAATACAGACTATTTGACATACAAATCTATATCACATAAAAGAAACAGACACACAACACACGCACCAAAAACAAGCTCAAGCAAAACAAACAAACAACCAAACCACCTCCAGCATATAATATAATGAAAAGACTGACATGTGAACTCAAAAACAACACACACACACACACACACACACACACGATCACTACCACCGGGAATATTGGTGAGATTAAGAGGGTAATTCCCGGCAGGACTAAGGGTGGCTTTTGCTTCACCTCAACTGAACTTTTGACTGTGTGGCTCTCTGGCTGATTACCTCCTTGTTGTGTCTTGCTGTTGTTGTTGTTGTTTTTGTTGTTGTTGTTGTTGTTGCTGTTGTTGTTGCTGTTGTTTTTGTGTGTGTGTCTGTGTGTGCTGTCATTTAGTTTTATCCCATTGAATTTTGTCTGGCTCTGTGTGTATTTCATTCGCTTTTCTATTTCTCTGCTTTCATTCTCGTGTTTGTTTTAATTGTTATTACCTCATTAAGCCTCACCCCTTCTTTGACTAGCACACACTCGCACACACACATATATATATATGTATATATATGTATGTATATATATATATATATATATATATATATATATATATATATATATATATATATATATATATATATACACACACACATACACACACATACACACACATACATCACATACACACACACACACACAAGCACACAGTAATACACACACACACACACACACACACACACACACACACACACACACACACACACACACACACACACACACACACACACTGCTTGCTCGTTTGTGGCGTCATCAACCTCTGTTCCCCTGACTCCCCCTCTCACTGTGGTGCTCGTTGGACGGTCCAGTCCAACAGTATTTTTTGGCCCCTTACACCTCGCTCCCTGGCTCGTGTTCTCTCTTTATTTCCCTTTCTCCCCTCCAGCCCGTTCTTTCATACCCTCTGTCACTTTTCCCCCGCTCTCTCTCTCTCTCTTTCTCTCACTCTCCTTCATTCTCTCTCCTTTACTCTCTCGTGTTGCTGTTATCCTTTACTTTTCTCTGTCAGTCTCTGTCTTTCTCTCTCTCTCTCTCTCATTGTGTTATCCTTTACTTTTCTGTCTGTCTCTTTGTTCTTTGCTGTTCTTTGCTCTTCCTTTTTTCCTTTGCATTTTATATATGCATTCTTTCCTCTCCTTTGCACCTTATCACACCCATACATTCTCTCCAGTTCAAGCATCCTTTTATCTCCTCTCGTTCACTTCTCCTTTCTAAGCCTCGCATATCTTTCCCTCTTCCCATCCCCTTATCTCTCTCTCTCTCTCTCTCTCCTCTCTCTCTCTCTCTCTCTCTCTCTCTCTCTCTCTCTCTCTCTTCTCTCTCTCTCTCTCTCCTCTCTCTCTCTCTCTCCTCTCTCTCTCTCTCTCTCTTTCTCTTTCTCTCTCTCCCCTCACACTCCATCTCTTCTCCCCTCGGCACCTCCCCTCCAAAACACCCACTCTTTCACTTACCCCAAAATCTCTCTCTGAGCTGTGCGGTCGGTCGGTCTGTCGTTCGGTCGGTCGGTCTGTCGGTCAGTTGGTCCGCCGAGTAACTTCGTCCCCCCCATCTCCCCCCCCCCCCCCTCCGTTAAAGAAAAAAAAGTGGCGCGTGCAACATATGTTATCGGATAGTTTGCAAGCGGCAGTAGCAGTGTTATGAGAGGAGAGTTTTAGCGGGCGGTGAGCGAGGGAAAGGGGTTAGGGAGGTGCCAAATGATTTAAGAGCTTAAGAGATATTATTTCTGCTGCTGCTGCTGCTGGGGGTCCGACGAGTTGAGGGAAATTGTGAGTGTTGTCGTGTTGTGGTGGTGGTGGTGGTTGTGGGGGGAGGTGGGAAGGGGGAGTGAGGATCAAGGTGAGGGGGTAAGGGTGAGGATCAAGGTGAGGTGGGAAGGGTGAGGTAGGATCAAGGTGAGGTGGGAAGGGTGAGGATCAAGGTGAGGTGGGAGTCTGTACGTGTGAGTTGTAGTTACTGTTGGGTAGAATGAAAGGTGATGGTGAGGAAAATTATTGTGAGTGTTATGGGTGAAGGTATAATATAGTACTGGGGAAGACGAGGGTGAGAAGGAAAGGAAAGGTAAGGGAAGGGATTGACAAAAAGGGAGAGAAAAGAGGGTGTTAGCTAAGAACAATATAGAAAAAAAGGATGAGGTTGGTGAGATTGGAGGAAAATGGGAGCAGGAAAATAGTTGCTGATAGTATGGAGTAAGGGGAGAAGATTTGGGGTGAGAATAAGGGTAATGTTGAAGCTGAATAGCACAGAAAGATAAACAGAAAAAGAAAAAATGAAAATAGAAGTTGAGGTAGAAATGGGAGGGTGGGAAAGTTGATGATGGGAAGTGGTGATGGGAAGTGGTGATGGAGGTGGTGACGTGCAGTGGTAATAGGAAGGGGAGAGGTGATGGGAGGTGGTGAAGGGCACTGGTAATAGGAAGAGATTGGAAGTGGTGACGGGTAGTGATAATAGGAAGGGGAGAGGTGATAGGTGGTGAAGGGACTGTTATGATGGGAAGTGGTGATGTACTATACTGTACTATCCTCTCATTAAATCTCCACCTAGTCCTCCTCCTCCTCCTCTCTTGTTGGACCCATTGTAGTGAACATTGATGAGGACAAAAGCTCTGCCTCTGTCCATCCCATCCCATCCTACCACGGCCATCCCACTGCCCTCGCAAAACAGTACATACGCCTGCGGTGACGTCGCCTTGATACCGGAGTCAATATTAGTGTTGCTAAGAGAGACATGCCGCTCCTGCTGTGTTGTCTGTAGTGTAGGGGCTGATAGGGGCAGGAATAACAATGGCATATATACGCTTAGAGAAAGTAGTATATATAGTGTATCAAACTTTCAAGTACGGTACTGATACATATTTTTTGTGATGTTAAGTTAGTTAGTTGGTTACTTACTTAAAATAATAATGAACAGTCCGTCCAAAAGCGTGTATGTGTGTTTAATGAAATACTGAAAAAGTTATATACATAGATCTCTGTTTGTCTATCTATATGCGTCTGTCTGTCTATCTGTCTGTCTGTTTGTGTGTGTGTTTGTCTGTCTGTG
>JAWZYT010003441.1:47500-81918 GCA_034508575.1 Petrolisthes manimaculis
ATTACATATTAAAAGCATAGACCTATATCAGAGAAATTAACTGTAATCGATAAAATTAGACTACGTATCAAGACACAAGGTACAGTCGGTCTCAGGAATTCGTACACAGAGCATTAGTTAACAGGACTCTTTATTCTGTGCATGATGTAAGGATAATTCTGCTGACTGATTAAAATATTTGCCAAGTAACATTACAGTGTCGGCAAAAAAAGACGCTACCTCCCACCAGGGTGGGACCATGGTGGGAGGTAGCGTCTTTTTTTGCCGACACTGTACTAGGATATTTTTATTGTTAGGAAATTAATGTATTCAATTTTCTAGCTGTTACGAACCCTTGATGTCACAGTGGTGTATATGAATTCCTGAGGCCGACTGTACCTCGTTTTATTATTCATGTCTTTTACACTATTTTACCTTAGTCTTCGAAATTTCTTCCACTCTTCAAAAAATGAGTATTTCCCAAAGTCAATAGATGGAGTTGCTCAGGAGATAATGAAATCACGCTCGCTTGCATCCACGCACAAACTCATTTACCGACTGCATATACTGAGGTCCCTCTTCAGGTGGGCTGTTTGTTCCTGTATATGAGTATTTGAAAGGATAGGCTATTGGCATAAAACTAAAAGGGGAAAACATGAGAATAGTGGACCGAGGTGTGGCCCAGGACCCAGGATGTACACACTAGTTGTATCGACGTGGAAAAATAATGTGGCGTGTTTATGCCCACGGGGTTAATCTGTAAATCTGTGCCGGCTGAACCTGGCTCATCACCTCCACTCTCGCGATGAACACGGAATCAGGCCTGAGCACTTTCTAATGTCCACTCATACACAACCTCATCTGCATACTGGCAGGAAGCTCACACTTCTCTTTCTTTCTTTGTTAGCATGTTTTCTGTTATTATTATTTCTGTTGTCTTCTTTTTGTGCCAGTATTGTACGGAATTTTTAACATTAATGTTATTGTTGAATTGAGATTTATTCTTAATCATAATATTTTTACATTATTGCAATTGTTATTTGTTTATCTAATCTACTGGGATTGTTGTTTCTGATTTTATGTTTTACTGATACTTTTTTTGCTTTTCCAAAGACTAATCCAATCATACTCTGTATACTGTATAAATCTAGTCCTAATCCAAAGAAATATCACAAAGGAGTATTTTGTCTCTCTCTTCAAAACCTGACAGTCTTCGATCAAGAGCAAAGACTGTTGTGGGAAAAATTATTCCTCCCTGTTCATGTCGTCCGAATGCCGATGGCGGACAAGCACGATGTCGCCTGAAAAAGGTGCTTTGTGCGATACAGCCTTTCTCAGTGTTTCTTGGGCTACCTGGGCATGGTTTAGCAGGTGGCAAGGTGTACATGTGCTGGTAGACGCACCTCAGGCGTCAACACGTCTCATGGAATGGTATATTTTACTAATCCTTTCTATGTGGTTATGGAATCTAGCTTTTTATCTTTGCAATCTCCATAATTATAATCACGTATGATTATTTCTTTTTTGTTGTTGGGTTATAGAACAAGAAATATTAAAAACATAAGGATAGCTTTAATAAAACTTTATATGACGATTAGATATTTTGAGTAACACAACCAAATTTTCCTATATTCCATATGAAATATGTGTAGTGGTAAATATCTAATGTTTGTCGAAATTTATGTGAAATAATATTAATAGACGGCCTTCTATGTGTCACTATCGATGATTTGTATAAACTGCAAATTTTCTCTTTTTATATTCATTTGAAAAGCCAAGGAAAGGACTACAGAAAATTAGATTGGGTGAGGGTGTAAATTTTGCGTAGTGAAGAGTATCAGAGAAGGCAGACTGAGTGAGTGAGTGAGAAGGAAATGGCGACAAAACCACAGTCAGTAATCCTGGAGGAATATCCGAGTGAACAGGCGGTGAGGTACTGAGGCAAAGAACACGGGTGAGGAAGGAGTGAAGAAGCAGAGGAAGAGGAAGATAGAAGGATAGAGAAATAGATCGATTGGCAGTTAGAGAAAGTGATGGATAGAGATAGTATAATTATAGATGGATAGGAAATTTGTTTAAATGTGATTGAAGGAGAGAGAAAATAGAAAGGGAGAGAGTTAGAGTATGAGAGAATTAGTAAAAAATAATTTAGGAAGTAAAACTTGCTCATTTTTGAACAGTCATTTATACAGAACGAATCATGTCAGAGAGAGAGAGAGAGAGAGAGAGAGAGAGAGAGAGAGAGAGAGAGAGAGAGAGAGAGAGAGAGATGGCAATTGAAAGAGGTAGAAAGTGAAAGGGAAGGTGGACCTGCCCTTTATAAATAAGCCGAGCCATAATGTGTGTAGCGAGGAGGGAGCAAGGGCCAACTCAGCAATACTTTGTATCCTACACCACCCCGGCCGCTGCCATTTACAGCTTTTTCAATTCTTCACAAGCCTCGCCCTGCATGTCGTGGTCTGGGTGACACGACTCCACACACACACACACACACACACACACACACACACACACACACACACACACACACACACACACACACACACACACACACACACACACAGCTAGTTACCCTACCCCTCCCTCCACCCCCAATACCCTTCCATCATCATCACGTCAGCCACGATGTAGTTCTTCATTTTCCTGATCCGTCCTGCCCAACATTTTAATTCCATCGCCTTGCCCTTCTTGTCACTGCTCCACCCCTCCATGTTTCTGATCCAGCTTTTTTACTTTGTAATGTAGACAACCTATCAACCTGTCCATGTCTCTCATGTTCCGGATCACAGCCCTTCCAGTCATTCAGTAATCTCATTCACTTATTTTAGTTTATCCAGATATATATTATGCCTGATGATTAAGCTGTCTGATCCCTGGCACTGCCTTCTAGTGTCCGGGTTCTTATCCTCATCAGTCTCTGCCACAGTCCCTCCTTCAACTTTTTGCACAACTCTTGCAAGCGCTGACAACGCCCAATTATTTATTTCCCTCCCCTTCGCCAACCTTGTTTAGATCAACAAAGCCCTTATCACATAAGACGACGGTTTTCTGCCATGGGTAATGGCATCCAGTTCCTGTTAAAGTTTTGCAGAGCACAATCCATGGTAACGCCTATCCATCCTCATCTATAGTACACTGGACCAAACAATATCGATTTCCTTCCGAATCCTGAACAATTCCTTCCAGACACAGATGAGCCCCTCGTAAACCCTGACCACTTTCTGCAAGATAAGAGTGCATAGAGTAAGAAAAGTATCTTTTTTTTCGCGGTGAACTAATTGATATGACGGGAAATATGTACACATCATACAACACACTCCCTTTTCCTACACGCTCTTGATTTATCTTCTTTCATACAGCATAATATTTGTCCTCCTTTTTGATACCCATTGCTTCTTCTTCAATACATATTTGCATTTTCCCTCAGCACACTCACCACTCTCCCTTTACTTTCCCTCAACACACTCATTACCCTCTTTTCTCCTGATCTTTCTCCCTCAGCACACTCATGACCTTCCTCAACACATCCCCCATCCCTCAACACATCCCCCATCCCTCTTCCTCCATATTCCTTTCATTACACCTAAGAATTGCTGGTTCATTCACCCTCATCCCTTAACCCACCCTTCCTGTCACTAAAGTTCTCTTGCATCACTCTCCTCCCTCATACATCCCTCACTTACTCACCCTCTCTCTCCTGGCATACCCACTCTCCCTTGACCCTCTGATCTCCCTTACTTGTTCATTCTTTAGCCTAGTCCTGAAACATCCTGCTTTACTATACTCATGGGTACATCTCTGTCTCAGTCTCTGTCTCTCTCTGTCTGTTTGTCTCTGTCTGTCTGTCTGTCTGTCTGTCTGTCTGTCTGTGTCTGTCTGTCTGTCTGTGTCTGTCTGTCTGTCTCTGTCTCATCCCGTACCCACCCTTGATACTTCTCCTCACTGTCACCCCTATACCCATCCATCCACCCGCCTTATACTCTCTCCGTCAACCCTTCCTCTTCCTTCATACTTCTGTATTACTCTCCACCCTGATTTATCCCCGACCTCTTCCTATTTCACCTCTTCTTCCTCTTCCTCCTTCCATGACCCTTTCCTCACCTCCTTCCCTGATCCAATCTGAGGACCTTCCAAATCCCTGAAATTAGTCGGTCATGAGCGTTTGAAGGGCAGCACTGAAAATATATTACATCCTCTTGACGTAATTTCCCCAAACTAAGATATTTCCAGGGTTATTATATTATTCACATTTCCAGGCTCGTCATTGCATGGGGATTCAAGCGTCTGATCGGTAGGCTACCCAGCAACAGGACCACCGACCACCATATATTTTTAATACACAATTTTGGCCAATGCAAAGAACCAAGACAGTGAACCAACCAGCCGCTGAGAAAACATGTTGTAAAAGAGACTGATATGTGAGTCACCGGACCGTATAGGTGTTGGTAATTAAAGACCTGCAACACCATATTATCATTTTACTTCATCAACCACAATGTAAAGCGGAACAACTCTCAAAAATTAGATAAACAACTGCTGGTCTTCAATCAATCTGTCACCCCCCACCCCCACCCCACCACCACAACTTTCAGCCAGCAGCCACTCTTTTAAACCCTATGTGGCCCGGTGTATCCCATATATACTTCTATTATCTACCTTTGTTTGCAGAAAGAGAGGGGGAAATCCGCCCTATGAAAACTGATGGCGAAAATGAAAAGAGATATTCTGTCGACAAATCCCTGATCTTGTCCGTCCCCCTCCACATGAGCTGCTCGAATATCCAATAGGGAATATCGGACAGGTGACCAGGGGGAGGGTCGGCCGGCCGCATGGTGAGGGCTGCTGCTGCTGCTGCTGCTGCTGGTGCTTGCTGGTGCTTGCTGGTGCTGTATATACTGCCGCAGCCAGTCAGTCAGTCAGTCAGTCAGCATGCACTCCACCTCCAACCTAGACCTCATATACTGTTGCTGGTGCTGTTGGTATCCATAAATATTTGCTTTATTTGGGGGGTAAAGTATAATGAAGACTGTTACCTGACGATACCGAGATGAAAATAGAGTTTGTTACATTGTGCCTGTTTCGATGCCTCATTATGCGCCTTTCTGATTTACGTTATGTTCTTTCGAGGGCATATTTTGCTCATTGGGATTCACTACTCCATATTTCTGTCCATAACACTGTTCTGTTCTTTTTCCACTCTTCACATCATATAGGTTTAGATGATTTAGTATATATGAGTTGCAGTAGCACTGGCCTCATAATACACCATACACTTAGGGAATATGGGTTTGGGAAGACGGGAGGATGAGTAATGCTGTTGGAGAAAGAAGGTGAAAAGTGAGGGACGGGGGAGAGGTCTTGATGGAGATGGGTGGAAATGAATGGAGGATGGAGAGCAGTGAAGAGGAAGGAAGGATTGAGATGGGTGACAAGAAGATAGTGAAGGGTAGAAAGAAAGGGAGGATAGAGAAGGGTTGAAAGGGAGGGAGATGGAGTGATTAAAAGGATTGAGATATGTGAAAAGGTAAAGATAGTGAAGGGTAGAAAGAAAGGGAGGATAGAGAAGGGTTAAAAGGAAGGGAGATGGAGTGATTAAAAGGAGAATAGTGGTGCCAGGGATGGGAGACGGAGATTGGTAGATGGGAAAAGAGTAAGAAAATAGAGGTAGGGAAGGGGGATGAAGAATAGAAGGGAGAAGAGTGGATGAATGAATGGATGGATGGAGGAGTTGATGGATGAAGGTGAGCTGGGGTATAGAGGGTTAGGGTGAGAGGTGAAGAAGAGGAAGGAAAAGAGTGGATGAATGGATATGGATGGATGGATGGATGAGTTGATGGATGGAGGTAGGCTGGGGTATATAAAGGGCTGGGGTGAGAGGTGAAGAAGAGGAAGGAAAAGAGTGGATGAATGGATATGGATGGATGAATGGATGGATGGATGAGTTGATGGATGGAGGTAGGCTGGGGTATATAGAGGGCTGGGGTGAGAGGTGAAGAAGAGGAAGGAAAAGAGTGGATGAATGGATATGGATGGATGAATGGATGGATGGATGAGTTGATGGATGGAGGTAGGCTGGGGTATATAGAGGGTTGGGGTGAGAGGTGAAGAAGAGGAAGGAAAAGAGTGGATGAATGGATATGGATGGATGGATGAGTTGATGGATGGAGGTAGGCTGGGGTATATAGAGGGCTGGGGTGAGAGGTGAAGAAGAGGAAGGAAAAGAGTGGATGAATGGATATGGATGGATGGATGGATGAGTTGATGGATGGAGGTAGGCTGGGGTATATAGAGGGCTGGGGTGAGAGGTGAAGAAGAGGAAGGAAAAGAGTGGATGAATGGATGGATATGGATGGATGGATGAGTTGATGGATGGAGGTAGGCTGGGGTATATAAAGGGCTGGGGTGAGAGGTGAAGAAGAGGAAGGAAAAGAGTGGATGAATGGATATGGATGGATGGATGGATGAGTTGATGGATGGAGGTAGGCTGGGGTATATAAAGGGCTGGGGTGAGAGGTGAAGAAGAGGAAGGAAAAGAGTGGATGAATGGATATGGATGGATGGATGGATGAGTTGATGGATGGAGGTAGGCTGGGGTATATAAAGGGCTGGGGTGAGAGGTGAAGAAGAGGAAGGAAAAGAGTGGATGAATGGATATGGATGGATGGATGGATGAGTTGATGGATGGAGGTAGGCTGGGGTATATAAAGGGCTGGGGTGAGAGGTGAAGAAGAGGAAGGAAAAGAGTGGATGAATGGATATGGATGGATGGATGGATGAGTTGATGGATGGAGGTAGGCTGGGGTATATAAAGGGCTGGGGTGAGAGGTGAAGAAGAGGAAGGAAAAGAGTGGATGAATGGATATGGATGGATGGATGGATGAGTTGATGGATGGAGGTAGGCTGGGGTATATAGAGGGCTGGGGTGAGAGGTGTGGGAGCAACGCATAAATTCTGACCAGTGCAGATTTGAGCCTCGGAACATTGGCAACTTCACTTTCTACACCTCAACATTTTCATAGCGCGACTGACAGAGAGGTGCAGTGTAGTTGTTGGAGAGACTGACAGACAGACAGACAGACAGACAGACAGACAGACGGGCGGGCAGACGGACAGACAGACAGAGGAGCAGACAGATACGGAAACGATAGACAAAGGAAGAGTATAAATGATCAGCAAACAGTCATGGAACAGGGGGTATATATATAGACAGTAGAAGTTTAGGTAGATGGATAGACAGAAAAAAAATGACAGGTAGTGTAGGTGATAAATAGACAGATAAATAAACAGATAGACAACAGAGGGCTGCATTGTTGGTCATTCGATAGACAGAGACAGAGAGACAGAGAGAAAAGGTCATGGAGGCAAAGATTAGGGATATGACGAGAGAAGGGGAAAGGAGTAGGAGGAATGATGGCAGGAGGGGCACAAGTAAGGGGAAGGGGGTTGAAGGGAAGGGGGAGGAGACTGGGAGAAGGAAAAAGGGGGAGAAAAGTGAAGGCAAATTTGAGAGAGAGAGAGAGAGAGAGAGAGAGAGAGAGAGAGAGAGAGATTGTAAAGAAAGGAGAGGAAGATAGTATAAAAGCAGCAGGGAGTGCAAGAGAGTGATTGCGAATGAGAGCAAGAGAGAAACACACGAAGAGATTTGAAGCGATTTAGAGGAGAGGAGGAAGGGAGATTAGGGAGACATAAAGAGTGTAGGGAGGAGATCAGCGGAGATAGAGGTGGAGGAGGGAGTGTAGAAAGAGAAAGAAAGACAGGGGTTGATAATCATAGTAGGCTACCCAAGGAACGAGAGAGAGATAGAGAGAGAGATAGAGAGAGATAGAGATAGAGATAGAAAGATAGATATATATATATATATAGAGAGAGAGAGAATACGACTGGATCGAAATGAATACAATTAAACCTGAAACAGCAACAGACCAAATGGTACTTACGAAGAAGTTTGTTTATACTGTGCTTACTTATATGCCAGGATGAAGGATACTAAAGCAACGAAGGAGGAGGAGAAAGATCAAGGAAAAATATACGGCTAGATAGATAGATAGAGAGAGAGAGAGAGAGAGAGAGAGAGAGAGAGAGAGAGAGAGAGAGAGAGAGAGAGAGAGAGAGAGAGAGAGAGAGAGAGAGAGAGAGAGAGAGAGAGAGAGAGAGAACTGAGACAAAGGGGAGACTGTGAGAAAGGAGTGAAGGGGATTTGAGGTAGATCATGGGAAGGTAAAGGAGGAGGCTCAGTGAAGGGACAAAAGTGGAAGGAGAAATAATATGAAGTGGAGTTAAGGAAGAGAAGGACAGAACAGAACAGAACACGACAAGAGCCAACCGAAGGGAGAGGTTGAGGTTGGAAGAGGTTAGAGACAGATAGATAGATAGACAGATAGATAGACAGACAGACAGACAGACGGTAAGGAGAGAGAGAGAGAGAGAGAGAGAGAGAGAGAGAGAGAGAGAGAGAGAGGTAGAGAGAGAGAGAGAGGTCCTAGTCACCTTGGTATGCGGTGTCTTGTGCCGGCCTGGAGTGTGTGGTGATGTGCTGCCAATTAGCTCACGATTCATGACGCCAAGGACAACAGTCGTTCCTCAGGCCCCACCACACCCAACACGACGAGAGGGAGGGGGGCACGTGATGAGGCATAGAGGAGGGGGTAAAGTTGAAGGAGCCAAGGGGGTGTGAAGGAGATGCAACACCAACAGAAGTCATGGTTCAGAAATGTTGCTAAATCCTTCAAAATTCAATTAGGCTGAGACCAATAACAACGTTTAATTAATGAAAAGTCTTGTGGTCGAGGTAGCAGCCTGTATCTTTTTGTGTTGGATGATAGTTATTCATATACCTTATAATTATGTCACAAATCTTTTTCCGAATTAATGAATGAATGATTATAGCAAAATGTTATGGCAACAAGACTTGTCAATAATACTGTACTTGAGGAATACAAACATCACCTCTGGAAAACGACTCGTACCAGACTTATTTATCCACCTTCTTGTACGGGTTACGGAGCATCAGTTTGTTACAGTAGAAAATACATCAATTTGGAAAGGGAAAGAGACAAGTAAGACAATTTATGTGGTTAAGAATTTCCGAAACTGAGACATAGGAATAGCCACTATGTCCAACATAATAAAGTTTACAGTATGGGTAGCAAGGAAAGGAGTAGGAGGTAAGGCAAGAGAGTTAAGGTGGTAATTCGTGATTGTTGCATAGGAGAGTTCCTTGATTCCTTCAAACTATGCCAGGAGACAGGACCAGATGAACAAAAGTAATAGTGGCCTGTTGCTGGGAATAATTTGAAGGAATCATTTGCTCCAAATTTACCAACACTGTGCTTCCACCTTAAGTCAAAGAGTGTGATTTAAATTGGTTTCATGTTGTGGGCGAGGTGATAGGCTACTGATTTCTCCAAGCTCTACAGGAAACAGATTTGTCTCTCAGAATATTGATTGAAATCTGCTTTGTAGTAGTGTGGAGGACCTCGCCAGCCTGTCAATATGCCCGAAACGAAAAACTCTCTTTAATAGAAATATACAACAGCTTGATAGGAAGGTTAACACATATATAATTCTTTTAGCTATATTTGCTTTCTCCGTAATATTGCCAGTGTTGTAGTTACTGTTGAATGAATAGTAAATTTCCCGATAATTCCATTTTTTTTGTCGTAAGTCTCACACCGTGACCCTTAATTTCATTTCATATCTTCCATATTTTTCAATTTAACCTTCCCCGTCATTTTATTTGCAGGTCGTATTTCCTTTTAGGCAACCTGGCCCATCAATCCATTTTGCATGCCGTATTTTCCTTCGTGTAAACTGTCCCATCACTCCATTTTCCGTGTTGTATTTCCCTGCCTGCCCCATCACCTCTCCCCTCCACCTCTCCCTCTCCTCGCCCTCTGATTCACACAAGGGAACGAACCAGTGTGTGAAAGAGGCCGGGCAAAACAGGCCAGTTCGTTGCTCGTTTACAAACAGAGGACCAGACACACAGACACACACAGCAGCCGCCGGGGGGCCTCCATGCAGTTCAAGGGACGTGCTTGGAGAAGAGGAAATTCAGGGGGATTCGAACCTCGCTGCAGGAAATCGAATGCCCTTCTTTTTGGGATTGATGTTTGTGTGCGTGTGTGCGTCTGTGCACTCATGTTTGCGTGCGTGCGTGGGTGTATATGTGCGTGGGCAAGCGTGATAGTTTTTGTCTTCGTATGCATGTGGCTGTGTTTGAGTATTGTGTATATGGACACTTCATTTATGTGTCCAAACAAAAGTCTCTGGGATCTTTCAATTCACCCCAAAAATAATGTCCCACTAAAACAATTAAGAAGCAATAGGGAACTCAAGAACTTAACCAAAAGCTGGACGGTTGTTCTTATCTCTCTCCCCACCCACTACACACACATGCATCCACCCCACACATCCATTTATACTACCTCTCTCACACACACACACACACCTCTTCCTTCCCCCTTCCTGCAACACACTCCCTCCTGAACAAAAATTCCTTTCCTTCATCCGCACTCGATCCAATAGAGTGCCTTTTTTGGGGGCCGCTTAGTTGTCACTGGTGTCACCCTCCCCCACACCACATCCTCCACACACTATACCGCCTCTCTGGGGGGGAAAAGGTTTGAGCTCCCTCCACGTTCCTTCCAAACTCACTTTCTTTGTTTATCGTTTATGCCATATACACCTCTTTATTTCCCAGTGTGTAATAATAATAATAATAATAATAATAATAATAATAATAATAATAATAATAATAATAATTATAACAATAATAATATTAATAATAATAATAACAATGATAATAATAATAATAATAATAATAATAATAATAATAATAATAATAACGATGATAGTGTTGGAAAAGATGATGGTAAAGATGAAGTGACCACTGTATCGAGAGGAAAGGAGTGGCAAGAGGAGGAGGAGGAGGAGGAAGAAAAAGAAGGAGTGAATTATTGACACGACATAATATTATTTGCAAATAGCTTTTTCCAGGGTTATGTTAAAAGAAAATTCATGGTTTACATATTTTTGTTTCTTTTCGTTATTTATACTGTCTTGACATCTGCCCTATCTCTCCTCATATTTCTCACTCCCGTATATCTTCCCTCCTTTCCCATCCCACCTTTGCTTCCCCTTTTTTTCCATCCGTTCTTTTGACACCTGCCCGACACCTTTCCTTTATCTCCCCCACCCTCTTCTCTTTCTTTAACCTTTTCTTCCGTGTACCCATTTTTTTCTCTCTGTCTCTGTCTCTCTCTTTCTCTTTTTCTTTCTCTTTCTATTTCTATTTATCTCTTTCTCTTTCTCTCTCTTTCTCTTTGTCTATCTCTCTCTCTGTCTCTCTCTCTCTCTCTGTCTCTCTTGTCATAAATATAAGATGGAAAAGAATAGGAATGTGTGGACAAACAGAGAAGGATAAAAAATGACAAATGGAAATATGAAAGGAAGAGTTAATAATGTTGAAGGGGAATGAAAGACAAAGAAAAAAATGATGACCAGAAGAAAAGGACAAGAAAAAAGAAATGGGAAGGGGGAAAAGAAAGGAAAGAAGGAAAGAGTATGGGAGGAGAAAAAAAACACAAGAAAGAGAAAGAAAGAGTATGGAAAGAGAGAAAAAAGAAAGAAAAAGTGAAGGAGTGAGTGAGTGAATGAGTGAGAGAAACAAGAAAGAGAAAGAAAGAGTACGTATGGGAGGAGAAAAAACAAAAACAAAATAGAGAAAGAGAAAAAGTGAGTGAGTGAGGGAAGGAAGGAAGGAAGGAAGGAAGGTGTAGTAATTTCTTCCGCCGTCTGGTCGACTACCCCGCCACTCACTTTGGCCCGCCACTCACCCCAATATATTTAACCCCGTTCACTTTGAGAATATACACGACAGTCGTAAAATAATTTCGCTGGGGGGTTTCAGTGAGAGAGAGAGAGAGAGAGAGAGAGAGAGAGAGAGAGAGAGAGAGAGAGAAAGAGAAAGAGAAAGGCTTGTCTTGCCCCCCGGGTCTCTGAAATTTCGACTCACTCTGGACCCTCCTTCTGGTTCCCCCCCTCCTCCTCCCCTTCCCCCCTTCCCCCCTTCCCCCCTTCCCCCCTTCCCCCCTCCCCACTCCCCCCCTCCCCCCTCCCTATCCCTCCTCTCCCCCTTCCCTTCTCCCTCCTCTCCCCCTTCCCTTCTCCCTCCTCTCCCCTTTCCCCTCTCCCTCATCCTTCCCCACCTACCCCTCCTCCTCCTCCTCCTCCCCAAATCTTCCCCCAACTTTCCCTCCCCCTCCTCCTTTCCCAACACTTCCCCAACTCCCCCTCTTCCTCCCCCTCCTCCTCCCATTCCCCCTCCCTCTCCTATTCTTCCTCTCCTCCTATCCTTCCTTTCCTCCTCCTATCCTTCCTCTCCTCCTCTCCTTCCCCTTTTCCTCCTCCTCCTCTCCTCTCCTCTCCTCTTCTCTCCTCTTCTTACCCGCCTCCTCCTCCTCCTCTCTATCTCCTTATCCTCTCCTCTCCTCTTCTTCCCCGCCTCCTCCTCCTCCTCCTCCTCTCTTTCTCCTCCTCCTTCTCTGTTTTCTATGGCTGAGAGTGTAGACGGGTTCCTGTTGTACTAGTGTGGTGGGACAGACTGACGAGTTCTTATCTCATATTTTCATAAGGTCTTGGGAACCTTCTATGATTGCTATATAGTCGAGTGTTTCGTGTATTTTGGTACGCCCGAATATGTTTAGTATATTTTCAAATTATTAATATAGTGGAAAATTATTACCCAATTTTTTTTTTTTTTTTATAGTATTCGAATCATGTATTGGTGTGTTTACTTACAAGTGAGGGTGTTCCTTGGATACTTCCCATCCACTCCTTTCGATTGTACTTATCCATATTTTCCAGGGGTAATCAGTTTTTTGTCTGCTGTCAGTAGATATAGATGGTCTCTTATGTAGAAATGTTCACGCTTTGAGTATGTGTGTTATAGGAAAAGAAGCGTGCATCATTCCCATTTACCATCCATCCATCAACAAGCCATACAGGAGTTTACTGACCCACACGTTGCCCTCGATTAGGAGCGATATGTTTACCTATCATATTGAGATACATGAGGGTCTCCAGTGATATATATATATGGTTCCTGTCTAGATGATTGTAATGGATAACGTTCTCAGGTTCTGTTTAGATATTGTATTTATGTTAAGGGTATGAAGGCAATATATTATTCTAAAGGAAACACCTGTGACAGAACTGGGACTCAATTTCATCCTGGTCTAAATTTATATAATCTACTATTACGACGGAAGATTTTCGTATACAAACGGCGATACTAGCTGGCAACTCCTCTCATACATTCCTTATGGGAGTACAGTTGAGCACATGAATGGGTGGAACAGCCCAAGTGAAAGATGGTCAATTTCTCCACATATCAAGTTCCTTAGTGCTAAATAGGAGACATCAGGGGCATAAGTCAGTATTGAGGATGGTAATAAAAGGCAAGTACCTGATAATAGACACTGGTTACTCAAATGGGATAAGTATCTTTCACCTAGGCTGTACCACCCATTCATGTGTCCAATTGTACATTGACTTATCTAATTGTCGTTCGAACGTCACAGATAATTACTTACAGTATAAGAAAGTATGAACATCAACTATTTGGTTAGATAGTGTTAGATATGTTAGTGTTACATCATCAATAATTACTTATTACTCGCGTAGTATTTATGAATATAAAGCTTATCTTGCGTACTGTACAAATATTATGGAAACTGTCACATGATTGCCAACTGAGATTTAGAATTAGATGTTGAAGACGAGAGACATCGCAACTTCCTTCTCACTTAATTAATCACATCATAACTCGAGGCTAATTGGTGTAAAACGAGGGAAGCCATCGGTAGAAATGGTTTTAGCTCTACCATGATCGGTTGGTCATAACTGGCGACGTAAGTGGAGTAGCTGATGTGATCTTGGAAGGTGTATGAGCAAGTCTGTCTTAACTGGCAAGGCTGATACTGGCACTAAGTGACGGGGCCAAGACCTCCACTGAATACCCAATGACTACACACACACACACACACACACACACACACACACACACACACACACACACACACACACACACACACACACACACACACACACACACACACACACACACACATACACACATTCACAAAATACACACACACACACACATACACACTTTCTTTTATATATATATATATATATATATATATATATATATATATATATATATATATATATATATATATATATATATATATATATATATTGATGAATGCAGTCACCCGTTTCCTCCTGTATACATTTACAGAATACTCAACATCTTTCATTCTCACGTACACATACGTTGCCTTGGAACACACACACACACACACACACACACACACACACACACACACACACACACACACACACACACACACACCACTCAGGTTTCTCGACTTGTCAAGTGTGGAGGGGGAGGGGGTACATGTTACTCTGGTTGTAACACTGATGATTGTAGCATGGGTGTCGGGAAGGGAGAGGTGAAGTTAGTGGTACTGCTTGTTAGTTGGTTGATGTGTGGGTTGTTTGGTCAGTTGGTTGAATGAATGGATACTTGGTTGGTTATTTGGTTCATTGACCGGATGGAAGGTGGGTGTGCTGTTTATGATTGGTTAGGTGCTTAAATGTTCAATTGCTGGTTGAACTGTAGTTTAAGCAGGTAAATAAAAGAGTGATGGAAAAGGATGATTGATTGATTGAACTACTTTTTACATCTAATTGAGAGCGTCGTGTGTGGGTGGTTGGTTGGTTAATAGCTACTTGAATAATTGATTCGTGATTAGTTTGGTAGTGTGGGAAGTGAATAATAATGAGTTATCAGTCAGTGAGTTTGCGTGAATAAAATTGCGGCGAGCGGCAATGCAAGATGTTGATGAATGAAGAGTTTGCAGGACTAGAAAGCGACGTAAGATAATGATAGGTTCTTCACTCATTTTTGCGGAAGCCTTGTATGCAATCGACAGCCATATAATATGTTCACTCCTACTGAAAGACATTGCAACACACATCAATGTAGCACGCAACGCACATAGCTAATGACAGACACACACACTCACACACACATGCACACACACACCCTTCCAGAACACCACGTTATTTACACAAGTCCCCACAAACGAAGTCAAGCAACATCATTGAAGCGAAGCAACTAGATAGGAAGTAGTGAGAGAGTGTGGCGTGTAGGTGGCGCTGGAAGTTGTTACCCACGATAAACACTTCCAACTAGGGGAGGAGAAGAGGGGAGAGTTGACTGTTGCTGCTCATGGTGTGTGTGTGTGTGTGTGTGTGCACTTACGATGGCATCGTGTGTATGTGTGCTTACGATGGCATCGTGTGTGTGTGTGCTTCCGATGGCATCGTGTGTGTATGGTGTGTGTGCTTGCGATGGCATATTGCGTGCGTGTGTGTGTGTTGCAGTCAGAAGCTGAGGCAAAGTTTGGACCTCGCTGGGGGTAGGATAGATGCTGTGTGTGGCAAAGTGACAGGAAATGGAAGGAAAGATACGGAGGGAAAGTTCTCGGTAATGTAAATGCCACGCCGCCACAGTGTCTCAGAGTGTTCAGGTAAAATAAGTGATGGTCGCATCTCTCTCTCTCTCTCTCTCTCTCTCTCTCTCTCTCTCTCTCTCTCTCTCTCTCTCTCTCTCTCTCTCTCTCTCTCTTAACAGACCATTGAATAACAAGCATACGCTTCTCAAAAACGAGTTTAAACTATAAATTTAATCCATGCAATGGTTTACAACGAGTTTCAAGGGGTTATTAGTGATGTATCGGATGTATAAAAATGCTGATGTGCGGATGCGGTTGAGGATATCGACTTTTTAAGATTTACAGATGGGGATTAGGATATGAGAAAACAATATTTGTGGATACGGATGCGGATGTCTGATGACCATATCCTCGCGGATGCGGATTAGTTTATATGTAAAAAAATGCATTTTCACTCATAAAAGACGAATTTCAGCCACATTAGTCCAACTTAAGGCCACAGCTGCCAGGCCAAAGTGTAGCCACACCAACAATTAGTGATAGTCGTGATTTTATTCAAAATATCATTCCAATAATATAATCGTAAGTCCCATTCATCCACATAGAATAGATTATTACATTTTCTTTCAGAAATTTATTCAGAATATCGTAGGAATTCTCCGCTGTATGCACAATGTTGAATAATAACATCCTCATATCCTCATTCTCAAACCGTGGATGCGGATGTTGCTGGCATTACCAATGTGGCTACTGATGCGGATACTACATGCATTGTTAATGCGGATGTGGATGAGGATGCGGATTATTGGAAAAAAGTGGATAATCTGCGGATACAGGAATCCAATTCATCACTAGTTTAGATATTCGCTTCAAAACGATGCTGAATGACTGAGGCGTTAGAGCAGCAAGTTTAAAGTATTACATTTTAATTGAAGCAAGGTGTGTGTTTCCCGAGCCTGAGTGTTAAGATAAGTATCAACACCCCTTCCCCTTCTCTCCTCCTTTGCTGCCATCACTCTAAACCCCTGGCTGGTATAACTTTCACCCCGCATCGCCAAACTTGTCACTGATTTAGACCAACCCAACGCTGCTGCTGTGACGTGACTGCTATTGGTGGTGGGTGGGTGGGGGTGGTGGTGAAACATAAAACCCAAGGACGTGATTGATAGTGTATGGTGGTTGTGAGACGTAAAAGTGATACGGTTAGATATTTACTCACACCCTAAGGACCGTGATACCTGTACAAGTTGTTAAAATCTCTTGATATTTTGTCTAACCTGGATGCTGTTGACGAAGACACGTGAGAAGAGTCATATTCTTGAGGCAAACCCGAAGCACCACAAGAAAATCACACCCCAATTAAACTCTCGTCTACAGAGTGACTGGGGAATGTCACACGCATGATAAAATTCCGAGGACAGTAGAGAGAGAGAGAGGGTATTTCTGAGCTCCCCTTTCTGATATGTGTGTGTCCCCCTCAACTTTTGCTATGATCACAAGTTGAAAATACGAGCGAGGGTGTTTGTTCTTGTTGTTGTTGTTGGTGTGGTTGGTGCCGGTTAGGTATAGGGTTTCTCTTTATCTTTTGTAATGGTGGTGGTGGTAGTGAATGGGTTGTTGTAATGGTGCTGTTGGTGGGACTCAGGGTATAGTGATGGAGAGCCTGTGAGGTCCTGGTGGTGATGGTGAGGAGTGTACAGGAAGTTGTGGTGGTGAGGATTGTACAGGGAGTGGTGGTGGTTGTGGTGGTGGTGTTGTTGGGGCATGCTTTAGGGACGGTGGACTCCTTCCTTAAGAGGGTGCGGGAGTAGGGGACAGGCTTAGTGGGGGGTTTAGGGGTGCGGGAATAGGAGGACAGGCTTGGGGGGAGGGGTAGATAGTCCGTTTTCTACTCTTTCCATTCCTGCTTCTATCTATGTCTGTCTAACTGCCCCCGGGAGGCTTAAACTTAATTACTCTTCTTTGCATTTCTGAAACTTCTCTTGTCATTGTAATCAGATTTTAGTATTTTTTTTACCAGGGGTTAAATCTTCTTTATATGCTATTTGAAGGCACATAATTAATCCGTGAGTATTATTCACCTGCCCTTAAAGAGTGAATAAATGTTATAAGTCATTCGTAGTCTTTAATGTAATATTTTTGTCCGCGTGTCGGTAAATATCTTTAAAATTGATTACAGTATAAATAATTACAAAATATTACTGAGAACATAATTATTGAGTAACTTCTTGCTCCGGTAGCCATAATTTCTTCCTTCCTTCAAGATCAAAGCCCACACCTCACCTCAGCTCAGTACCACTCACACAACACTTTCTGCAGCAGCCATTCTCCTTACAGTAAATTGGAGTTCTTGGCAGCGTCTGATGCGTCGGGGGAAGGCAGGTATCAGGCTAATGTTTTTCTTACACCGCGGGGGCTTCTGCACGTCCATTTCCTCCTTCCTTTGTCTTGATAAAATGTATTTGTAACCCATGGACAATTCTCCTTTCACGGTTTCCATCTGGTGCAGTGTTGCCCATTACTGTTATGCTTGAGGCATTTTATTTTATGTATACCGTACCTGTTTCCTGATAATGATGATTGTTGGCATATCTAGGCATATATACTCATAATCCTTTTCGCAGCTACTCCAGATATAATGATTGTAGAACGATAAATTAGAATATCATCATGCTCATTTTCAATCCATCTGACGAATGCAGCCCTTTGAATTCAGTTGTAATACATATGACATAATACCTTTTAAAATTCACTGTTTTAATTCTATGTTCTCTGTTGCTGCATCGTATTTGTGGTGCATGGACTGGTTTTCTTAAATATCTTATTATCTTCTTAATTATCTGAAAGAGGAAGGGTTGCAAAATCATTCTTCCCTTTATAATTGTCTGTCTTAACGATGATGGTGTAGTCGGACAGGATTATATCATAGCTAAGAAATCAATTAAAACTTATGTCCGTGAATCATTGCACTCACTGTGAGCCAATAGGAAATGCTAACACCTCAACCGGCCGTAAATGACTAGGCTGGAGTATTAGTAGTCTAAATTACTCCACAATTGAAATTGCTCCAGAATACACCCACACACACACACACACACACGTCCATCATAATATAAAGAAGTGAAATACTAATTATAATAGACTATATTTCTTTGTCGATAGCCTCTTACTCTTTTATATTAAACCGGGAACAACATACTTAGACCAGAACTGCTTCACAAGTGACAGTGGCTTCCTCAAGTACGCACCTTTCACCTATAAACCAAACCACCCAGTTGGGGTCATAATGTCAAAATGTACAGTCGGCGGCAAAAGTCCTGTCGCCTCACCTGTTTCACCGAGATGTATATTGTTCATAGACTCGAAAAATACACATGTTTTCTATATCTAATAATCTCGAGTCTATGAACATTGTGTGCCTCGGTGAAGCAAGTGAGGCGACAGGACTTTTGCCACCGACTGTACATACAATACCAGATCTCTCAGCTGTCCTTTAGATATCAATATACGTTCCTCCATATATATTATGTTCTGTGTCCTCTGATTAGGATGTGTAGTAGGTTCATATAGAGGTTTCTTAAATTCCTCTTTAAAATTGACCCTCATTCGTTATTCTTTCTCTCTCTTACCCACTTTCCCTTGTCCAGAGATTTGACGTAGAATTATCCATTAAGGGACTGTTATAATCAGACACATTCTTGGACTTTAATTTACCCCATCAGTTTCTTACTGGGTTAAGTATGTCGTGGGCGAATTGTAGCGCGAGCGATTCCTCCAAACTTTACCAGGAAACAGACTACCTCAGTACATGACAAGAAAATCTGATTTTTAGCATTGTATGGGGACTGGGTCGACTCATATATGTCACCCTCTCATCTTCCCCTCGCAGGTTACTTCCCGCCAGTACTTACGCGATTCACTCCCACAAGATTAACGCTCAAGGTCATTGATTCTCACTTGACTATGTGTATAAAGGTTGAGTTGTCATCAGGTTAGGCTGGATAAGTAAACAACATCACAAACAGATATTACTCTTATGATCTTGTAGATATTTCTCTTCCAACCTAACATTGACACTAAACCCCAAAGAAAGAAATATAATTTTTTTAGCTCCGGCCTCAGCCGAGAGCTCAAGGTCTTATCGTAATTATTGTTCTTGTTCTTGTTCTTGTTCTTCTTCTTGGGGCGACAACTTCTTAAAAGAGCTTCAACTAACTAACTCACTCACTCACTCACTCACTCACTCACTCATTCTTCTTGGGTCGACCATTTCTTAAAAAGGGTTCAACTCACTCACTCACTCACTCATTTCACTTGAATCATTAAGAGCCGGAGCTTTTGAAGGGTTTTCCTTCATGTTTTTGTTTTGTCATCCAATGCTTGTGGAATGGTTCCAGCGAGGGTACAGTTAACATAGCAAGTAAACACAGGCAGTCATTGTACCAAAAATGAAATGGATCTTCCGATAATAAAATTTTATTAGCACAACAATCTATCGTCTCTCTATGGCTTGCTTTATTGTCTCTTACAAGTAATACTAAAGACTTACCAGAATACAGGATTGTACCAAATAACATCTATCGAGACTCATGTGAGCCGAATACATGTATCCCAATGATCTGCATTGTTGACAACAGCACAAAGAGTAGTGGTAGACAACTTAGTAATAATATCTTAGAATATGAATATGATTAGATTCATATCAATATGAATATGATTAGATTAATATTAATATGAGTATGATTACATTCATATCAATATGAATATGATTACATTCATATCAATATGAATATGATTAGATTCATATTAATATGAATATGATTACATTCATATCAATATGAGTATGATTACATTCATATTTAGTTCAAATGATAGATAATTTGGTAGATAGGCATATTTAAAATATATACACAAGGTGAAAAAAAAAATGGCCTTGAAAAACATTGGGAAGAAAATCGTACATGCAGTAAAAGAACTTGTATAAACTAGCATTTAGTGGGAGTGTAACTAGTGTCAGGTTAAGAATTGTACTGTAGAGGCTTATCACTCCTGTACTATAGTATAATTATGAATTAAAAAAGTTGATAGCCGGAAGTCTTCAGGTGTGCTCCCTACCGCTGTAACCACTATCAGTATAGGTAAAGGTAAAGGTTTATTCATTATAATATATATGGGTATAATTCTTTCACCATTACCACTACCATCATTATTGCCAGTATATAGTCTTCGTCATTATCTCCTCATAATATCACAACAGCAAACAACCACTGCCACAGTCGCCAATGCCAACACAACCCTCACAACCCCTTCTACTAACACTATTGCCACCACCCCTATACCACCACCACTACCACCCCTACCACCCCTACCACCACCACCACCACCACCACCACCACCACCACAACCACCTTACCAGCAACAATAACAACAACAACAACAACGACAACGAATTATCACAACCACCACCACCACCACCAACAACAACAATAACAACAACGACACTACCTCAACCCCTCACCACCACCACCAACAACAACTACAAAAATAACATCATCATTAACAGTCCCATTGTCACTACCACATTCTGACACTGCCACCACCATCACAGCAACCACTACCACTCTTACTAAAACGACCACTAAAACCATCACTACCGCCAACGTCACTATAACCACCACAACCACCATTACCATAACAATAATCCCTACTAACATCAAATCATCCATTCACACACACAAACAGTATATATTGCCAAAAAAAAATCACAATCGCCACAATAACCACTTTACCCTCATCACAACTACAACATAATCCTTCACCACTATATATTTCATTACCACGACCACCACTAACACCACCACAAGCAACCACTATCTCAACCATCACAAACACGTCCTTTACAAATACACCATCACCACCACTACCACTACCACTAACATCACCACCACTACCACTACCACTAACATCACCACCACTACCACTACCACTAACACTAACATCACCACCACTACCACTAGGATTATCATTACCACTACCACTAGTAATTGTCTCCCCATTAAATCCACAACATCCTCTCTTTACGTCATAACCACAACCACAACCAATGCCACTAGTAATAGCACCACTTCCCTCACTACCCTATCTTACCAAGTGTTGCTGTTACAAACACTACCACTAACACATCATTCACTAGCACCATCACCTTCATCATTACCACCACCACCACCACCACAATAACAAAAGGTGTTACCATCACCACTACCAACATCATCACCAACAACAACAACACCATCACCACTACCACCACCACCACCACCATCACCATCACCACTACCAACACCACCACCACTACCAACAGCACCACCACCACTACCAACAGCACCACCACCACTACCAACACCACCATCACTACCAACACCACCATCACTACCAACACCACCATTACAGCAGCCACCACAAAGCCAACTACCACCAACACCACTACCACGACCAATACCACCACAGCCACCACTACCGCCATCACCACCTCGACAACTAACTCGGGTGAGTGAGGAAAGTGCGTGGGTTTTCGATCCTAGTGACTGCGTACTGTAGTGTAGAGAGACAGACAGGGTGTACACGGAGGGAGAGAGGGAGGGAGGGATGGGGAGAGAGAGAGAGAGAGAGAGAGAGAGAGAGAGAGAGAGAGGGAGAGGGAGAGAGGTAGGAGGAGGTAGGTAGGTAGGTAGGTAGTGAGGGGAGGAAGCAGATTTAAAGTCCTTCTCTCCCCTCCCAACACCTCCCTTCCTCCCTCCCTCTCTCTCTCCCTCCCTCTCTCTCTCCCTTCCTTCCTGGCCCGGTCTTTGCGTGTGTATGTGTGTACATACTACAGCGTACTATTTTCAAGATGTACGCACACACACACATACACACGCGCGCGCACAAGTTCTGCCTGCGCAAACACACACACACACACACACACACACACACACACACTGCCAGAGGTGTACAAAGAAAGCAATACACATATAGAATCCAAAGATGTATTCTTCACTAAACATAAGTTTGGATGGTTCTAGGTGTACCCTTGTAAATAATTGTTAACTCTCCCCTCTCGTAGGTGCAGATATCATAAAAATCTTGCATCAGGTAAATAACTATGAACATTCAAGAGTGAATCTTATGAACCAGTATTACAGAGACCAACAGCATTATTTTCGCATTTATTTATTTTTCGAGAAGTATCCTTTGGTGTTGTAGGACCATTGGGCGTGACTGACTACACCAGACTGAATGCTTTGTACCTCTTTTTACATGAAAATTACACAGTACAAAAACACCTTGACAATTATCACCGATATTAATTAAGGAGAAAAACAAAACACCAGAATTAGTATGTTATCAATAATTACAGAGAATTATGCTTTTTTTAATATGTAAACTTGCATATGTTAGCTAGTGTTCTTAGAGTGTTATCATATGTTATCTAGTTTGCCTCTTAGCGATGTTTCCTATCGACATTACATAGAGTTACATAGAATCACAGACCACAACAGACCTTTCGATCCACACGGGGTGTTAGATGATCAGTAAGATAAAAATGGGATAATATTTGACTTTCACTTTCCCAAACTGTGGCTCCTCCTTATTTGGGAAATTCATTCGTCCACTGCCACCAACACCAATACTATCATCATATTAATAAGTAATCATTACTAATACCAGCATCAGCATCACAGCCAGTACCATTTCTATCATTATCATAATCAACTCTAACAAAAACTCACCCGCTGCTACCTAATTCATAACTACCACTACTAAAACCATAACCACCATCAACAAAAATATAACCACTACTACCTAAACCACAACCACCACTACCAAAACCATCTCTACCAAAACCACAACACCTCTACCTAAACCACAACCACTACTAACAAAACCACAACCACCACTACCAAATCTACAACCACCACTACCTAAACCACAACCACTACTACCAAAACCATCTCTACCAAAACCACAACCACCACTACCAAAACCATCTCTACCAAAACCATCTCTACCAAAACCATCTCTACCAAAACCACAACTACCACTACCAAAACCACAACCACCACTACCATTATCATCACTATATGCCATCAGTGTCCATCCCTCATAACCAAGCATTCTAACACTACCTCATAACACCAACTCCCCCCTCACCCCTCTAGTGTCCTAATACAGTACATTGTGTATGTGTGTGTGTGTGTGTGTGTGTGTGTGTGTTTGTGTGTGTGTTGGTTTCTGTGTGTGTGTGTGTGTGTTTAGGTTCCTGTGTGTGGGGGTTCCTGTATGTATGTGTGTGTGTGTGTGTGTGTGTGTGTGTGTGTGTGTGTGTGTGTGTGTGTGTGTGTGTGTCCACCATGTCGACAGGAACAACCTCATTACCGTTCTTTGCCGCCAACTTTATCATCAGAACAGCCACAGTTATACACCATCATCAACAACACTATCAGAAATATTAACTGTGTGGTGGAAACAGACTGTGTGTATACGAGAGATAGAGAGAGAGAGAGAGAGAGAGAGAGAGAGAGAGAGAGAGAGAGAGAGAAAGAAAGAGAGAGAGAGAGAGAGAAAGGAAATGTTATACTAGCAGATGTATGTGATTCACCACACAGTTCAGTTTTCACCAAGAGAAATATTGTAAAGGAAGCTAAAAAAAAATATATATATATATACTGTATATATAGTCGAGGTCACAATTAGATTTATGTATCAAGCCCCTCCCTGTCCCTCCTGCCACCCCTCCCCCCTCTTTATTTTACCCGACAACTAAAGTTTTATGGCGGTCATTTTGGAAATATTATCAATGATTTACGGTTGGTCGTTTTGCCAAGTGGAATATTTTGAGTACAGTGGGGTTATCATTTTTTAATCCTGACTGATGACGTATCGCCTCCATTCCCACCCTTTATTGGACAGACCTTGTGGTATATAAAAGGGCATTAGTATTTTTTTAGTTGGTATTAGATTTTTAGGGGTTAGTCATATGGTTTTTGTTTTAATTGTAAAACTTTAGATTAAAGCAGAACATTGCATCCATTTTTATTATATGAGTACTTGATAATTTGAACTTTTTTACACGCTTGTAATTAGAATATGGTAATTACAATTAGTGCTAATTAATATATAATGATCACATTAGGATTGAATTATAATGTTTAATTTTTTTTTACCATTTAAGGTCTGTATATTTTTGATGGTTCGAAATCGTGGATAAACATTTATCACATAATTTTGTAATGAGAAATATTAATAATTACCAACGATATATTGAGTGGTGCTACATTCTTAATTATCATATATATATATATATATATATATATATATATATATATATATATATATATATATATATATATATATATATATATATATATATATATATTTAATCAATTACCTATATAATAATTATTGTTTGGAGGAAATCAATATTCACTCCAAAAAAATTCCTCCGGCCCTGCAGTTATTGCTTGGACGAGAAGGACCGGCCTCGGCACTGTAGTTTTAGGAGTGTTAGGGGCCAAATGGTGACGTGCCTGTGAAAATATTACCCCCTTATGTCTTGTCATGGAGAGCGGTAATGATGTCGTGTGTCAATGGTGAGTTTTTTACTGTCCCAAATTCGCACCATTTCATCGCTTGGGCCGGGGTTAATTTCCGCGTTGTTTTGCGGCGCGATGGGGTTTGGCAGCCCGCTAATGTCTGCCGTGTTATAATCATAGGATAATAAAATACAAATATAAGCCATGTTGAAGTTTTATTATTCGGATCAATAGCGATAAATTTACACAAGCGTGTCGCCAACGCTGTGGGTATTATTTTTAGTTACGAGACCCGCCGATGATTTATGCCGGGCGTAAAGCATTCATACGGTAACGTGATATAATTAGGTTGGCCACCGTATGATTTTTGAAGTGGCAGTTAATCGGAGTTGCTGCTCGTATCAATTCCGGTGGCATGTGATTTTTCCCAATGGCAGTTTTAGGGTTGCGTTATTATCGTCCTTCCATTTATTAACTGTTAATTATACTGATGCTAATGGAAATTTGTGAGCGACCAGCGGCAGTCACTTATATTTATATGCAGTTGTAGTTCAGACCAGATTGTCTTGTTTATAAATGCATATCGATACAGTGTGTATATAAACGTGTTATATACAGTTTAGTTATATTAGTGAGTTACTTTACTTTTTATTGTATTATGGGTATGAAGTTAAATTATATGTTTGTATAATTATATTGTTCATAATTATTTTTCGACTTGGATGTATTATGTGCCCATGTTATTATAATTTTCTGTACATTTTGATCTTAAACATACTAAGTAAATTATTGTATAATTATCAGCTTATATTGTCTATTTGTTCACAGAAGTAATAGTTTGATATTTTTATATGATATTGGTATAGGCCTTCCGTGTTGTAGTCCGTCGTTTCGTCGGCATCTTCCTCATCGGTTCCCGCAGCGATGTACTTGACTCGCTGCTGGCCGCTCCATCCCTCATCACGCCGCCGCTGTAAGGCAAAACACGCACCATGTTAAAACAAGTACGAATTAATACATGTTGAAAAATTAATCAAATAAACTGGGTAGCATTTGAAAGTATGAGGCGTGTAAAAGTGAAAAGTGAAAATGGGAAGATATAAGTGTAAATAATAGAACTGAGGCTGCAACTATTGACCGCTGCTCCCTGGCCGTTAGCGGACAAAATAGGGATGTGTTTTATTCGCACTAGATTTACTTTGCACTATATTGTGAATACCTCCACCGTTTTCCATCGTTCATTACTGTTATATACTTGACTACTGGATATTTTTTACATCAACAAGTAACCAACCACACAGAGCGTTTTAATGGAAAGTTTTCAAATTTAAGTGTGGGAGCGGCGGTTAAACGGCCATAACGGTCCTGCGGCGACGGCAGCAGGTGAGTGGGGTCGAGTATTTTTTCTCGCTGTCCGGCTTAATTTAGGTCAGTGTGGTATTTTTTCCTCTACACTCGGCCGAGAGAGGTGGCAGGCAGGAGTGAACACACGAGGGGGAGAGTTACTTTTTATTCTCACTACCAGCGCTGGTGGCTGTGTATGGGTGTTGGTGGTTATAGCTACTGGCATATTTCCTAGTGATGTGGCCATATTATTATTTGAATTAATTTCACGGTCATTTAACTATACCAGTTAAAAAGGCTATATATATTAATTGTCTCCTTTTTGTGGGATGCAAAATGTAAATTTGCAGTGTACTGCAATTATACTGATATATATATATATATATATATATATATATATATATATATATATATATATATATATATATATATATATATATATATATATATATATATATATATATATATCGTATGTTATTCTTCACATTTGCTTTATTGTAGTCCTTTACTATACAATGGTATCATATTCGTGTAACGTAGAAACTCTGAAGGTGTGTCTGGACGACTTGAGAGAAGGAAGACGTGATAGGAAATTGCCCAAGAATTTATAAATAAAAGATAAGAAGGATGAATTGGTAAAGAGACATTTCCTTGCGAGGTCTCCCCAAATCAATCTTTCAGCCACTACTAGAGTATTGGTGAACCCTTCCTTCGTCGCCTGGAACACCTGTAACATCGTCTCGTCCCGTTACTTTACAGAGCAAGTGTTCCGATGGTCAGTCTGGGAGTCTGTTCTTATTAATTACATTGCTAGAACATTAAATGGAATACAACTTACGTACTACTTTAACATAAACAGCAAATCAGTACATCACCTACTTCAGATTTACATTATCAAGGGATTTTGAAATGAACCAACTCCCGAAACTAAAAAGTGAAAAATGGAAAAGTTTTCATTAATGATATTCAGTAATGTTAAAATATATCCCACCTTACAGAAAGCAGTATTGACACGTTTTAGTTTGTCAAAAAATTCCTTCTTATAGACATATAATTGCGACAGTGTTGTGATACGGAAGTGAACAATGTACAGGCCGTCTTAGCAACAAGGAATCATGGAAAATTTAATACAGTTTTCTTTAAAGGGTTAAAATCTCCGTGTTAGTCTCTTTCAAGCTGCATTTATTATAAAACCTTTTTACCTCTAAATGAACATTGATCCAAAGAAACTAATATATCATTGTCCAAACTATGTTTTTTTTGTTTTTTTTTTTATATATATTAACAAAGATGAGGACAAAGGCCACAGGCCCGCTTACCGTCCTCATCTACATAGTACAGTGAGAGAGTGGTCCAAAATCATGTCCTATTTCGTTCGTAAGCCATGGTAAGGAGGGAACTCGACTTTTGTATCAGCTGTGTGTATATTCACCATCATCAGCTAGGGATTCATGTTTTTTAAATCCTTGACGGAGGTGGTATTGAAGGTTTTGGTACCTTAGAGTAACACGACCTTGCAATAGCTCCGAAAATTTAATGTTAATTTAAACTTTTTCTAATGACACTTTTATTCGTTGTATGCAGTGAAGTAGAGCTTTACTCATCCATTGGTGTATTATATTATAGTGACTTAGATGGTGACTGAGATTTCTACCACTCAATATTTGCCACAGATTAAAACTATCGATTTAACATATATTTTGCATACAATTAAAGAAAATTATCATTGACGGACTTATACAATGAAGTTGAATGTTGCCACAGCATATGCATCAACTTTGTCTGAAAACTTTGAAAATAACCTTTCTTATCCATGAATAATTTAAACCAATACTGAACTTCTTGCCAGATTGTGTACATATCCGACCAGAGCGAACCGGAACTCTAAACTAACATGAGTTTGGTTACATATTTTTCATAATGAATCATCCAGGGAATTCCAGGATCACCACCACCACCACCACCAAGCAGGGCGTCTGTAACAAGTTTTCGGTCAGCGGAATTTCGGAATGGAATCCATACTTAAATAGGCAGGCTCTTCTCGTACAGGAGTTTGATCCAAAATTAATCCCGGAGAGACGCTGGCTTGATGAATTTTGCAGTTTGGATGGTATGAGTGGGTATTGCCGGTGAGGTGGTGATGACTGGAGAAGGGGAGATCAGAGTGGGTACTGCTCCATGGTATGAGTGGGTATTGCCGGTGAGGTGGTGATGACTGGAGAAGGAGAGATCAGAGTGGGTACTGCTCTAGAGATGAGATGAGGGTGACCAAAGGGACGAATGCTGTTGATGAGGAAATATTTAATACGAAATACGAATAGGCTACTTGACTTAGTATTGATAAGGAAATTAATTCTTAGAGTGAGTGAGTGTGTGTGTGTGTGTGTGTGTGTGTGTGTGTGTGTGTGTGTGTGGACAAATGATAACCTTAGTGAATATTGATGAGGGAATATTTAAATTTTGATATTTGACAATAATATAATAACGAAGCTGGTGTTGTTATGTAGTGAATAATATCATTTTCATAGAATGAAAACTTGTAGTGACTATATAATAACTTGAATAATTACATAGCCTAATGACAGTAAACTATATTATTTACGAGTATAGAAATATATGATAGTACTGAGAACAAGTGGTTAATTAATAACAGGAATGAAAGTGATCAGAGTGGTAATGTGATAGTATAGATAAAAAGATATTTTTATAAACTAATAATTCATCATAATGAGTGGTTTTCTTGATGATATTTGGTTTTAATTTGGTTCTAATCAATATGTTTATTATTTGATAATTTTTCACATAATACAAGGGTAGTATAGCAATTGGTAAATTGGCGAAATAAAAGAAAATTTCAATGTAAATACAACATTATAAACTATACAATGTCGCTTGTAATAAACTATTCACATAATCTCGTCATACCTGGAATATCACGTGCTTATCAGATATACCACTTGAAATCTGTATAGTAATTTCTGTACTGTATTGATATATATACATATCCTGGGATTTCTGGGGGATGAGTTGGGATGAGTGTGAGACCCTATTATCCATACAGTATAATGTATGTGTGGGAACAGCTTAGGTTATATCTTTCACTCTGACTAATACATCTCTATTCACTCTAAATGAGGCTTCCGGGTTTCATTCACTCTTGCCTTTCATCTTTACTCACTCTGTTCTTCATTCACTCTTCTGTCTTTCATAATCTATTAGTGGTTAAGTCATTCATTCACCCTTCGCTTCTTCATTAACCCTTCATTGGTTCTCCTCCCTCCCGTCCTCTCCCTCCCTCCCTCCCTCCCTCCTTTCCTTCCTCCCTCCTTCCCCCCCCTCGTCCTCTCTTCCTTCATCCATTCGTTGCTTTCATGAACCACATACACCCTCCATATATATATATCCCATGCCCCGTGATGAACGTTCTGTATAAACATTGACAGATGACCAACACCATATTATTTTTTTCCACATTAATGAAGCCTCCCCAGTGAAGAACATCTAGGTAGGGCATTGAGAGATATATTGTATTTCCTTGTGCTGGTCAGGTTAATGTTCATGTAATACGTTAGCTGATGTTTAAGAGGGGTAATAATACCTCTAATCGCCCGTTCATCCTCATCCCCACAATAGGTCATGATAAAAAGTTAATCCTGACCCAGGAGATAAAAGTTTAAGGTTTGTATCGTCAGGTAATTTTTGCTGCAAGAATGCCAATCACTTATGTGTGCAATGACGAAATATCAGCTTACTTATTGTCCAGAACATGTTTCATGGTGCATATGTTGTATAACATGTCGAAGTCTATTGTGAGTTTCCATAGGATACTGACATAAGCTAAGTAGAGACAGAAAGAAGTTGAAATAGTAGAGGGCAGGTCAGTGTCCAATATTTGACTATCGATTGTTATTGCGATGATTTCAGAGTCTATTTTACTCTGCCATCACCCTTTATACGTTGCCCATACTACCTTTTTTCACCTGTTTCTTGCTATCCTTGGCCGTCCTACCGTGCCCATAGCGTACGTACCCTATTTGCACCTGTATTACCTTCTCCTGTCCTAACCTTGACCATACCCTTTCCGTACCTGTCTCGCTCTGCCTTTTACTCTGTTCACTCGGTCCATACCGTATTCGTTCATTTTTATGCACCTGTTGTACCCTCTCCTTCTTACCTGTCCTACCCTTTCCTTCCATGTTTACTCTGCTCTTACACGTACCTTTTTGTCATTACCTCTCTCGTATACTTTTCAACCCTACCCATCCCTATTTCATCCTAAGCAAATACTTTCAAGAACTCACCCACTAACTGACCCACCGACTAGCCCAACAATCCACTCATTTAACTTACCTACTAGCCTTTAACCCACACTGTAATCCTAAGCTGAAATAAAATTATTCGTTTTTAGACTAATGTAACTTGACTAATCTCATACTCATATAACACAGCATTGGTTTGACTAGCCAATTTTAGTCCACCAGACTAACTTAGATTAACAGTGCACTCCTATTATATTCATTTTTATCTCGTCCCTCCGCCTAAAAGCTCATGTTTTTCATCTCCAGCTTCTCAAACTTTTCATACCTTCATTCACTCACCCCTCGCCCCTCCTTTCTAATCCAACTCCCTGCCTGTCCTAAGCCTCATCCACCACTCTCTAACCGGCTCATTCATTTTTCATACCCATGAGCTAACTTTCATCCTCCTTCCCCTTACTTTGAATCAATTATCTCTTCCCATCTTAGCCCATTCAACTCTCATTCACCTTTCCGTTTTCTGGCGCATCCAAACCTCATCTTTTGATCATCCAACTATACCACATCTCCCGTTATCTCATCCAACTCTCACCTTCTTTTCATCCAATTCTCTCACCCACCACTCTCTGCTTACCTTTATTTCTCTGTCGACTCATCTTCTTTTCAATCACGGTTAATTGTCCATCCAAGACTCCCTCTCTAGGCTACCAACTCCTCCAAACTCTGCGACGAAACAGACTAAGTCAATTAAAATTATGATAGTATATTAATTCATATTAGTTTAGAGGAATCATTCGCTCCAAATCTGACCATCTAGTAATAGGTTCTACCATCAGTGTCCTCCTCCATGCTTACGTATCCTGGCCAACCCAAGGCTAACTCAGAGTGTCAACCACATACATACATACAGTCGTGGTCAATAATAATCATCAACAATTTACTGTCTCATGTTTTCACGTTTATATATGATATTATTGTTTTAAGTAGTGCATAACTGCTTGTAGTAAATTAAAAGATGGTAGGATAGTTAACCTATTTATTGGAAAGTTTATCATCTAAGGAACAGAGGAAAACTGTCAAACTCTTACGTGAGTTACCCCTATATGGATGATTATATATGACCGCGACTGTACATACGAACATATATACGAACATATATACATACATATATCCATACATACATACATACATACGAACATATGTACATACGAACATATATACATACATACATTAATTGAAACAAACATACATACACATACACACATACATACCGTACTGTACATAAGGTGTGCAGAGATCCCATTCACTGCTCATCCTTTTCATCCGGATGGTGGACATATAAGCTTGTACGTACAGTATGTATTTATGTAACCTGTATATATTATATGCCTGTATTAATTTCTCAGGGGAGTTTGTGCCTGTACAGTTGCCTCCACTCCAGCTCACCCACTTAGCGTCGCCAAACCTTCCTCATGCACCTACAAATATGAATTCCTAGAGTTTGTACCACTGGGATCGAGGTAATATCTGCGGCGAGACAAAGTAATGATGGTAGTACTGTACCTCAAATTCACATGTAGAAGAATCTTGTATTCAAAATATGATGTGGAAGGTGTAGAAGGTCAATGCTTGTTGGGTGTAGGGGTTTGGAAGGCAACTGTATATCAATAATGGTGTTGAATTTTACTATGTAGCTCTGTGCCTAATTAAAGTTTACGTTCATCAAATAGCCTGCCATCAATAAAAAATAATTAGCCAAAAAAAAAAAGTGATAGAAAATGGTATACTTTTTCCAACTGGATTATCTGAATGTGTTCAAGTCGTGTCTGTTATAGATTTGATCTTGGTTACGAACCTAATGTATTGTCCAGAATTTGAACTGAGGATATGAAAAAAAGTAGAATCATAATTCAATATTCATGAGGTATTTTGAAGAGCACAATCACGGCTTCTATAGGTATTTTAACTCTGGATGCTTTCTATTTGAAAAAGTAAAGAGGTGTTACACAGTTATGAATTACAACTTTGTCTTTGTTTGCTTGTTATGAAGTATTGATTATAACTTGGTTGTAGAGGGCTGAGGATTTTCTGATGCATTTATGAAGGTTGCATTCACAGGATAAAGTGTGTGTAGAGATGGTTTTGTGTTGGGGAATAACGACGGTGATGGAGTAGCAGCGAGAATGGTCGTGATATTGTGAGGAGAGTTGTGGTGTGATGAGAAAGTGCTGGTGTGGTGAGGAGAGGTGACAGTAGTAGTGGTGGTGTTGGTAGTGGTGATGAGAGAGTAGACGGTTGTGGTAGTAATGGTATTGGTAGTGGTGATGAGTGTCAACGGATGTGGTAGTAATGGTGTTGAAGCAGTGAGGAAAGTCGGAGGAGGTGGTGATGGTATACCACCACCACTACTACTGGCTCCTCACGTCCCCTCACCCTCCTCTCACCAGGGAAATAACGTCTTGAAATCCAACACACGGACCTATTGTGGCACCAGGAGGCCGGGCTGACGGAGACGCTGACGGCTGGTGAGAGGTAGCTGGGCAGGAAGGCAGGGAAGGAGGGAAAGGAAGGAAGGAAGGAAGGAAGGGAAGGAGGGAGAAGGGAAAGGAAGGAAGGAAGCAGGAGGGAAAGGAGATAAGGGAATAGGGAGGGAAGGAGGAGAGAAGGGAGATGAACAGGGGAAGAGGAGGGGAAGGAGAGCAGGAAAGAGGGAGGGAAGAAGGAGAGAAGGGAGATGAACAGGGGAAGAGGAGGGGAATGAAGGAAGGAAGCAGGAGGGGGAGAGGGACAGGAATGAAGAGAACAAGAAGGGCAGGAAGGCAAATAAACAGGGGTGGAGGAGGAATAGGAGATAAACAGGAAAGGTGGAAGGCAAAATGTAGACCAGTATTTAATGGGTATACAAGGAGGATAAGTAGGGTGTGGAGTACAATTGACATTGCATAAGGAGGGAGGCGGGTAGAGGGTAGCCAGACAGACTGACATTGGCTAATTAGACGCTGAATGAGTTTGGGTAGATTGGGGAGGGAGGGAGGGAGGCTGACACTGAGTACACTGTTCGGGTAGAGAGACGGGTAATGGTTAGAGAAGGAGACTTGACTTGTCAGAAACAATGGTTTGGCAGAGAGAAAAGCGTTGGGTAGAATGGCAGAGTGGGCAGGAAGACAGTGGTAATACAGGTGGAGTAGGTACACGGGTAGAGGGCCAGAGCAGTAAGTAGACTAATAGAGTGGACAGACAGAGGAGCAGTGGATAGACTAGTAGAGGGGGCATGTAGACAGAGGGGCAGGAATGGAGGAGTACAGTGGGCAAGTGGGCAGAATAGGGACCCGGGTACATACATACATGCAGTGTGGGCAGGCAGGCAGGCAGGGGGGGCGACGAATAGACTAACAAAGTGGGCATACAGAAAGGGAGCCAGGCAGGAAAGGGGGTAAACAGGAAGGGGAGAGGCAGGCAGTGGGTAGGCAGGTGTCTGGCGTGCCAAGATTATGCCGCCTCGTCTTCAGAGTCCGGCCCGAGCGATCCCTTAAGTCTTCCCAAGTGTATCCTAACATTGAATTTCCCCTCCGTGCCGCCGCCTCGCCTCCTCCTCCATTAATATCGTCAATAATAGCCCCCTCCCCCCTTCCTCCCTTAACAACGATATGAAATCCTACAGCCGTGGTGCATCTAAATCCTAAGACCTGCGACTAATGGAAGTGGGGAGATGGCAGTGGTAATAGAAGTAGTAGTGGTAGTAT